>CATIWM010071277.1:0-15723 GCA_949671775.1 Mallotus repandus
GAGTAAGAGTATCAATGTGAATCTTCTGGCGGTATCCACGCTGAGTAATATCAAAAAGGCGGGGGAATACTAAAAGAGGTCCATGTTAAAAGCTATTCTATTTACTCCAATGCTCTAAACAGAGTATGAGTATCCAAAGGACCTTTCCCATGGTATCCACGCTAAGTAATATCAGATAGGAAGGGGAATACTCGGATAAGGAAGAAAGCACATCAATAACTTAAAGATTGTTTTGATCCTCGAAATTCGATCTATTTATGCTCAATGTCCAAAAATTTTGTCTAGCAAGTTATCCCTGAATTTAGGTGTGAAAGTTAGCTCTTCACTTGGTAAATAAACACTCTCAGCATAAAGTGGTTAATGATACCTCTAACTTTGTGAATGACAAATAAATGATAGTCATAAAAATTAAAAATTAGTGAGATATGTTGATGGCATTATCTTGTGACAAATGATGAATTTGCTTAAATGCACTTTTGTCTAATCATCATGCTGAAACTAACTCTAACAAGTTTTTAAATCCAGAAGAAGATACACTCAATATGTGTCATCAGCACCAGCATGCTCAAGCCAAATCAAGGCCATCAAGCAATGAAGGCAGCTGATCAAAGTCAATCAGCAGAGAAATTCAAAGCAATTAGTCAATGCCAACATGAAATTCCAGTCGATGTGATTCAAAAGTGATGCCTGCATCTTTCACACATTGCATTCACTCAGTTATATGCTACGTGGTAGCTATAACATCGATTCACTCACTTATATGCCATATGGTAGCTATAACATGAATTTAAAGTTCATTTCATTATGTGTTACACAGTAGCTGTAATAACATTTTGAATTCACTTTAGCTAGACACTACATAGTAGTTATAGCATAAGTTGCTAGACGCTCCACAGGACCTATAGCACCTTTCACACACTCTTTTGCTAGATGTTCCATAGGAACTACAACACATTTTCAAATCATAAGCTCACTAGACGTTCCACAGGAACTATAGTTCAATCGGCTAGACGTCCCACAGGGAATATAGTTAATTTCAAATCAACACTATACGTCCGAGTGTAATGTATTTTCAATTCAACACTATACGACTGAGTATAGTGTCTTGTCAAATTAACACTATACAACAGATTGTAGTGTCTTTTCAAATCAACACTATACATCCGAGTATAGTGTATTTTTAAATTAACACTATACGACCGAGTATAGTGTACTTTCCAAATCAACACTATACGATCGAGTATAGTGTATTTCAATACTATACATCCGAGTATAGTGTATTTCCAGTCAACATTATACGTCCGAGTATAGTGTATTTTCAAGTCAACAATATACGACCATGTATAGTGTATTTCAACACTATATGTCCAAGTATAGTGTATTTCCAGTCAACACTATACGACCGAGTATAGTGTATTTTCAAATCAACACTATACGACCGAGTATAGTGTATTTTAACACTATACATCCGAGTATAGTGTATTTCCAGTCAACACTATACGACCGAGTATAGTGTATTTCAACACTATACATCCGAGTATAGTATATTTCTAGTCAACATTATACGACCGAGTATAGTGTATTTCAACACTATACTTCCGAGTGTAGTGTATTTCCAGTCAATACTATATGTCTGAGTATAGTGTATTTTTAAGTCAACACTATACGATTGAGTATAGTGTATTTCAACACTATACGTCCGAGTATAGTGTATTTTCAGTCAACACTATACGATCGAGTATAGTGTATCTTCAAATCAACACTATACGACCAAGTATAGTGTATTTTAATACTATACGTCCGAGTATAGTGTATTTTTAGTCAACAATATACGTCCGAGTATAGTGTATTTTTAGTCAACACTATACAACCGAGTATAGTGTATTTCAACACTATATGTCCGAGTATAGTGTATTTTCAGTCAACGTTATACGACCGAGTGTAGTGTATTTTCAATCAACACTATACGTCCGAGTGTAGTGTATTTTCAGTCAACACTATACATCCGAGTATGGTGTATTTTCAAATCAACACTATACGTCCGAGTGTAGTGTATTTCAATACTATACGACCGAGTATAGTGTATTTCTAATCAACACTATACGTCCGAGTATAGTGTACTTTCAAATCAACACTATACGACCGAGTATAATGTATTTCAACACTATGCATCCGAGTATAGTGTATTTTCAATCAACACTATACGTCTGAGTATAGTGTATTTTCAAATAAAAAAATGCGAGCATTTATGGACTGCAACATCAAAAGTGAGCAACGAAAGGGTTGCAGCTAAACGCGAGCAGTTATGGACAGCAACATCAAAAATGGGCAACGAAAGGGTTGCAGCTAGATGCGAGCAGTTATGGACTGCAGCATCAAAAGTGAGCAACAAAAGGGTTGCAGCTAAACGTGAGCAATTATGGACTACAACATCAAAGGTAGAGAACTTGCCAGCAATTATAGATTGCAGCAACATAAAGCTTACATCATAAGACAATAAAAACAACGTTGCACCATTCAGTGTTATAGGTAAACCCTCTGTAACACGTCAGGTAAGTATCCTAACTCCTTACCCTTGAAATTGTGTGCTTATTTGCTTTGCCGCAATTCGTCAAGCAAACAGTGGCAAAAGGGGGCAACTGTAAGCACCAAATTTCGGGGTAACTAGAGTATGGATGCGATAGAGAACCCAATGATGAAAATTGACTATGAAATTAGGTTTATTGGATTTGATTTATTGGTTTTGAACTAAATTGTAATTTATTTTTAAATTTTATTTATTTATTTAATATATATATATAATTATTTTTTTAATAAATTTTAAAAAAATCAAAAATTGTTTTTTTAAAAAAAGAATGCGGCCCATTCCTTTTCAATTTGAAATTGGCTTTGGCTATTTCCGACTGAAAATAGCCAATTTTCGGTCGAAAATAGACCACTTCTGCGCTTTTTTTTTGAATTTTTTTATTTATTTTATTTTTATTTTATTTATTTATTTGTTATTTATTCATAGATTTTGATTAGTTGTTATTTCGATAAATATTTTGTTTTATTAGATAAATGTGTAGATAAATTTATTTTTTTAGATAAATAAAAAATTTATTTTATTTTATGTTTATCCTATAATCAAATTAGGGTTACAGGGTTGTGTCTATATATATACGTACTTTTCTTTTCACCGAGGGGAGGGTTTTATTTTTATTTTCTCTCTATTTTTTTGATTCTTAGCCGTCAACCAAAACACACCTACTCTTCTTTAATTTTCATGTACTTTTTTCAAGTTTTACCCGGTAATCAGATCCAAATAAATAAAAAATCACAGTCAAACACAACAAAAGTCACAGACTTTCATCAATGGTGATCACCTTCTGAGGGGAATCAATATTGCATCCATCAAATCGTTTCCTCTTCTACTCCTTTCTCTTTTTTATTTTTTATTTTATTTGATCTTATTTTTTGATTTATTTATTTTTTTGTTTGTTTATGTTTCATGATGGTGAGAGCAACTTAAATAGAGGGGGTGGAAACAAGGCCAACCATGAAGATCCATGGAATTCCATGGATTAAATCATGTATCAAAATTTCCCTTTAGGTTTATTTATTTGTATTATTTTATTTTATCTAGGCTTTGGGTTTGTATTTTAATTTATTTTAATTTTTCAATAGTTGTTGTTGTAATACCCCCATTAGTGGGAATATAGTGGAATTTTAATTTTCTACACTTAAAAATCAATTAGTAAATTAGGTCAATTTGGTAAAACCCTAATTAAAATCAATGGTGGCTTTAGATTAATTTAGGTGGTATGTAAATTAAATTAGGGTTAGAAATCCTTGTTTGTATGTTTGTATGTTTATTTGGTTTGTTTTATTGTTTGGGCTTGCTTTTATGCTTTAGTTTATTTTGATTCGTTTTGGGCTCCAAGCCCACGTGTAGGTTTTAACTCACTAATAAAATAGGCTTTTAAAATTAAATTTAGGTTTAATTAACTTTAAAATTAATTTAGGCCCATTTAGATTAATTTAGACTTTAGGCCCATTTTATATAATTTAAAATAAATTTAGACTTATCTCAGCCCATTAAAGCATTTCTTTTAAAATAAGTAGATTTATGATCATTTCATTTAAATTAAAATAAGTAGATTAGACCCATTAAATTAAATTCTTTTTTTAAAATTTGGTAGACTTAGGCCCACTTTTTAGAATTAAAAATAATAGATGTAAGTTCACTAATACAATTAAAATATAGCCCCACCTTTAGTTCCATTTCACTTGTAAATAAAATATATAGATTTAGCTAACTTAAAATTAAAATCAAATTGGGGACGTTACGCCTTGAATGCATTTTTTATGTGCTTTTTCATGGATTGGTTGCCTTAGGGTTAGATGGATGTTCTATTAGGGTTTAATGAAATTGCATGTAATTAGGGAATAAGATAGTAATTAATAAGATAATTCTAAGTGAACACAAGACTAAAAGAAGTTAGTATTCCGTATCAAAAACTCCTGATTGTGGTGCTAGCTTGTATTAGAGAATTGAGTTACCACCACCTTCGATTTGTCCCAGTTATTACCCTGGGTGGCAAATCCTCATCTCCACGCTATGTCTTTGTGATATAGTAGTGTGTTCCCTAGAGCCCTGACCTCAAACAATGTTGCAATAAACTTGGGCACGCGCTAAACCCCGCTGTCTACACATGGCCATACTAGAATGTATTGATAAAGAGTTATTAATATTAGATAAAGAGTTATCAGTATCAATCTTCTTAGGATCGAGAAACAATATGATTGAACCATAGAAGGATGACATAATCCATGCCTTATGTTCAATTAAGATATCATGTGATAAAAGGACTATAGTACAACTGTGTATTATGATATGTCGAATTATCGGCCTTCACATAACTTTGGTAGTCATAATGTCTTGCTAGAGACCAATTATGACATGTGGGCTAAAATGTAAATTTTAAGCCCACTACCAATATTGTGTGAACCTACAGGGTTGTACACTTTGAACAAGCCCAAAACAAACTTGGGAATATTTATCTCTATGTAAATTTAAATAAATAAGTAAATAAATAAACATATATTTGTATTAATATTTATTTATTTATTTCCTAATGTATTTAAAGTAATAGTTATCTAAATAAATTAGGAGATAATTCTAATTTTGGAATTAGAATTAAAGTAGAAAAAAAGTTTAAACTTACCAAAACTTTTTTGATAAGTGGAGATATATGAAACCTAGAAAGGATGGCTATATATATATATATATCTCTCATTTTCTAGGGTTTAGGTTAAGCCTCATTCTCCTCATTCTTTTCCTACTTCTTTTGTGGAAATAAAAACACACATAGAAAGAAAATCCAAAGTGAGAGTTTAAGGTGCTAGCACACCAACTTGCTTTGGCAACCTTGTTCATGTGGATACTGGTAGAGAGGCGTGGCTTAATTTGTGGCATCTAAATCCAACGAGACCTACATACAAAGCTTGAGGTAGGGTGTCACCGGAGTGAATCCCCTCTCTTCCTTCCAACATTCTAGCCTTGAATCGTCTTGGTAAGATTTTAGAAACCTTCTCAATTGATCCAATTCAAATTACATGGATCTGGGTTTAGGGTTTTTGTGGTTAAAATTTTAATTTTCGCTGCGTTTGGATCATGAAAACTCAATAGCACGGCCGTGTGCCAAAATGCGCACGGCCATGTACACTGCATCTTTCAAAAAGTGCTTGCAGGTAAAACTGTGTGCTAGGGTGCGCACAATCATATGCAACATTTATTCTATATATTTCAAAGCAGGCACATTTATGTGCTTTTAGCCCCACAGTCGTGTGCCCCTGTACACCCGATTTCACATTTTTTAAAATAGTATTTCAATAAAAAAAACTTTGTTTAATCACATTAATCAACTGTGAACATTAATCATATTAATGTGTTTAACTGTTTTTTATATAGATTAATCAAATCGTCATATAAAAACATTTAATTGAAATTTTTTAAATAATTTCCAAAATCAAATATATCTCAAAACTCATTTTTCACATCACATGTAAATATCACATATAAAAATCAATTTAATTAAATTATAACTTGGCTCTGATACCACTGTTCGGTTTCCATGATGCAAAATGTAGCGAAAATTTAAAATTTTGAACACAAAACCCATTTACAAGATCCATGTAATTCGAATAAACTGATTGAGAGAGATTCCATAATCTTACCAAGACGATTTCAAGGCTAGAATGTTGGAAGGAAGAGAGGGGGTTCACTTTGGTGACACCCTATCTTGAGCTTTAAGTGTAGATCTTATCAGATTTAGATGCTGCCAATTAAGCCATGCCTCTCTACTGGTATCCACACGAATAAGGTATCCAAGGCAAAGCAAGTGTGCTAGCACCTTTATCGAAAGGACAACTCCTTTATTTTGTTCTCTCTATGTCTTTTTATTTTCATAAAAGAGTTTAACTTACCATCTACATACCAAAAATAGTTTTGATAAAACTAAACTTCCTCTTTTATTTTGATTCTAATTCTAAATAAGAATCATTTCCTATTTTATATAGATAACTCTTATCTTAAATAAATTAGGAAATAAATAAATATTAATAAAAATATATACATGCATATACTAACATTGTGTGAACCTACAGGGTCGCGCACTTGGAACAGTCCTAAAGCAGACTTGGGTTAATTAACCCAATAATGATCTCCATATTCATTTATTCTTTTAGAGAGATCATTATTGGGTTAATTAACCCAAGTTTGCTTTAGGACTGTTCTAAGTGTGCGACCCTGTAGGTTCACACAATGTTGGCATTGGACCTAAAATTCCCATTTCAGCCCACAAGTCATAAGTGGCCTTTAATAAGACATTATGAATACCCAAGTTGTGTCAAGGTCGATAATTCGACATAACCTAATACATAGTGTGTATTATAGTTCTTTTGTCACGTTATCTTGACTGAACATAAGACATGGTTTATATCATCCTTATATAGTTCAACCATATTGTTTGTCAATTCCAAGTAAACTAATACTGATAACTAGTTATCTGATATTGATAACTCTTTATCAACCCATTTTATCATGGTCATGCATTTCTCTTTAGTCTAACTTATTGAGGGGCCCACAAATATCTTCTCAAAATAATTGAGGGACAAATTCCATCTCAATCACTCACATTCCTCACATAACTCATTATGTATCCAATCACAGCCCGTTTTACCATCCAGTTAAAGATGATGTAAGAATATATCAAAACACAAAACTTATTATGTAGGAAACCATAGTGATTTCAGGTCAGAGGTCTAAAATAATACCACTGTGATGAGAATCACTTATGACAATAATCCATGCAGTATTCTCATAGTAGGTCGATCCAGTACATCATTTTTCTAAGTATGTAAGTACGAGTTTGACTTAATATCTCATATACATGATCAGTAAAACATAATCATCAGTCAACCTCATGCTAGTCTTTATTCATTGTTGTTCCCACAACAATGATCGACTAAGGATATTTAGATTAGAATTCAAGTATCACCTAAGAGTTTTACTATCAAGTCACATAATTGATGACCTTAAGTAAAATTAACTAATCAAGGATAATATTAGAATTAGCCAATAATAATAAAATACCCTTATATTAATAAAATTGAATTATGACAAAGTCAAAGTATGACCATTACACAATTAGCCTAAGGCATATCACTAACAATGTGAATGATTGTATATCACTTGTCTTATACATATCAATACTATTAGTTTGTTCATTTTTAGATCTTATAGAGGCATCTTTATATGCACGCCAACTTTCATTATTATAGTTCTTGCATGAATCTTAAAATTTACATCATCTTACATGCACCCTAGCGTGCATCATTCATCATCTTTGCATGCACCCTGAATTTATTCAATGCTTATGTGAATCATGCATTATCTTTTATATATATATATATATATATATATATTTCAATCTTAAGATCTCAATCTCAAGGACTAACTCCTACTAACTTCTACTAATCCTTACTAACTTCTTTAATTTATATTTTGCTTATAGCTTGTTTCGATCTTCAATCCTCATCTTTGATTTCTTTATTTTGATTATTATTGAAATTTTATTATTTTGTTATTGATTTGCTTAATGTCACCTATGTTGTTGATTGTTGTATACCAAAAATAAACCAATATGATATTTATGTTCACTTGTGTACCTAATTGCTTAATTTGAGATATATCCTTTTATATGATTTCTTGTGATCAATTTCTTTTGTTGTATATGATTATGATGAGTTCTCACTTACATCTTTTATACTAAAAAGTATTCTCATCATTTTCCCTTTAATAAAGAGGTTCTCATCCTTTTTTCTTTTTCTTTGTCTCATCTTAATTTCTCATTCTCTATAAAGATTAATTTCTCATATTTTATGATTAAATCATCTCATTTTCCATATTTTATTTAATGAGGAGTTTTACACTTGTCTTAACAAAGAATGGCTTTATATATATATATATATATATTTGTGCCAATTATTTCCTACTTTAAATTTGATTTCTCGTATTCTTCATCTTTCATATTTTATGGCTAAATAATATTTTTTTCTTTTTCACCCCATTTTTCATATTTTTCATGATTAAATTTTACTATTTCTCTATAAAAATACTTTTTTCATATAAATTATTTTCTGGCCAAATACATACCTAGCCCCTTGTATTTGTAGTGAAAAACTCATTGACTCTATGTACTTAAGGTCTAACTTTTTAGACACCTTAACTAGTAAAATTTGACCTTGTAGACACCCAAACTTGTAAAATTTAACCTTGTAGATACCCCAACTTGTAAAATTTGTATTCTTTAAACACTTCCATCTTTTGCTCCTCACTGCTTAGCTAAAAAAAATTTTCTTTTAACCTTCATTATTGTTATAAATTATTATTTTGACCCTCTCATTTTTTAACATTCTTTTATTATTTTAAGGCATAGTTATTATTAATATTATTAATTTATTTACACTTATATATTCTGATTATATTGAAATTAGAATGACAAATATATTTTAAATTTTTTAATATTAAGATATTTTAATTTTAAAATTAAAAATATTTTATTTACATGCACAGACTTGAATAATGAATATTTAAAAGTAAAATAAAACTTATGTCTTTATAAATAATTTGGCATAATACATACATGGACCCCTATACTTGTTTGTCTCTTTAACACCTTAACCTATAGTTTTGTCATTTTGACACTTGAACTTGGCTAAAATGCACTAGTTTATACTAATATGATGACATAATGCATCTACCACCCATGTACTTGTCACTTTTAGTCAGTTTGACACCTTTATTTGTAATTTTTGGTCAATTAATCCCTTATAATGATACACATGCTGATTCGCTATTTCATGGCACATGTGCTAATAGGGGTTTTAAAATTACAAAGACAAGTTCATGTGTCAAAATGGCAAAACTATAAGTTGAGATGTCAAACTGACAAAAAGTGACCAGTACAAGGGCCATATATGTATTATGCCTAAATAATTTTATTGATTATTTAGTTATTTTTAAAATTTTATAATTTAAAATATAAAGTTTATAATATTTATAAATACAATGTAATCTTCAAATATTATTAATTCTATTTTGAAAATTGTAGTTATAATTTAAAAATTGTTAGTAAATAAAAATTGTTAGATTATAAATAGTTTAATATAAGATATAGTAAAAAAATAAATAATCAATAAATAATTATTTGGTCAAATGATAAATGTAATTTGTATGATTTCCATGATCTATAACTCTATGAATATTAAAATATTTTAAATTTTTTTGGAGTTATTAATTGTTACTTAAAATAAAATATTTATGAATAAAAATTATAAATTAATAACTCTCATTTTTTTAGACTTAATTGAGAGAAATTAAAAATTTTAAAGTATTTTTATTTATAATAATTAATTTGAGTTATAATTGTCAATATAACTTGTTAATATTTTCATATTTTAATTAAAATGTAAAAATATTTTATTTATATATATAGTTATGAATAATGTTGATTTAATATTAAAACAAAATTTACATTTGCATGATCAATCTTTGTTAGTTATTTTATTATTAATTTTAAATTTTTACAATTTATAATGTAGAATTCTTAATACTTTATTTTTTGTAACATGAATTGTTATGATTTTATAAATATTAAAATATTTTTTAATTTTTACTTAAGTGATTTTAATTTTAGTTTAAAATAACTTATTTGTATAAAAAGTTGTAAATAATGTTTTTATTATTTTAGTAAATTATAAAGTTAATTGAACTAGAAAGTACATGTTTAAATTATTTTTTAGTGTACAATAATCAATTTGACCCTTTTTAAATTTTAAATATAAATTTAAAGACTAAAAAGAAAGCTTATCCATAAAAAGCAAACTAAGCCAAAATCTCAGTAGGAGCACATGTCCTAACTGTAAGTTTCTATAAGGTCAAATTTTACAAGTTTAGGTGTTCATAAGGTTAGACCTCAAGTACAGGGACCCAATGAGTTTTTCACTACAAGTACATGGGGCTACGTATATATTTGGCCATCATTTTCTTTCTCATAAATCTCATGTTTTGTAAAATTGGTAAACAAAAGGAATTGTGATCAATATTCTTGCATTTGAATGAATCTTTTGAAATAAAATTTTGATTATGTGTTCAATAATTTTTTATGTGAAATTCATCCATCCAAGGTACAAAATTGACATTTTGATGTCTAACTTAATGAAAATTCACATTATAAATTAATGGTTCACAAATGCCTCCATAAGTCATTTTTAGTTGTTTTTCTGACCTTTTTTTATTAATTTAATTTTTGAAATTATTTTCCTTTCTTGTATTTCACAATAAAATATTTTATAGGCCCAAAATTCGGAATATGGAGCAATCATGGAGGAGATATTTGCAAACATGTTAGCCATTCTTTTCTATTATCTCTTTTATATTCCGTAATTACTTGCCTCTTATTAGAATGTTTAGAATAATTTGCTTAGATCTTTTTATAACATGAATATCATGATTCTACCATGTCTATGTCATGACTATATCTTATAACATCATAATTGTCATATGCTTACTATGCTCATATGCCATGATCTTTATGTTCATATTATCATGTTCATACATTTTATATATATTGTTGTGTGCTTATGTATATATTGTGTTTGCATTTGCTTGTATTGGTTGATGTAAAATAGTATATATTACTTGAAAGCACTGTATTAAACTAATAAAGCCAGCCTTCCTTAGCATCCGGGCAGTACGGAGATGCCTCAAATAAAAAAAGCCTGCTCCTACTGATATTGACATCCAAACCCAATGCTTTATGCTGCAGGCAAATTTGGTTCCAAGCAAGGGATCCGAGTTTGCCTAGTTCTTAATCGAATAATTTTACAGGTGATACTAAGTGGTGAATCACTATTTCTCTTGGCTGGGTGGAGGTTTGTAAGTGCATTTATGCAATCCCTAAGCTCTTCTAATATTCCCCTCACTTACCCTTCATTTTTTTGTAATAAGAAAAAAGGATTTGTGATCCAAATAAGTGTCGAGTCGGACCCACTGGTGTCAATAATCATATGTTGATGAAAAGCACCCCTAATCTTTTCAAACAATGTTGATGCATTTCAATATTGGAATCCATTATAATTGATAAGCCTTTACTAATTAAAGTCACCTTAGATGGCCAATCAAAAGGAATAACATTAGTCTATGGAGATAATGGCTTATTCTAGAACCAACTTGAACTGGTAACCTCTAAATGATAGAATGAAATGCCTTTTCACTAAATGTATTAGGATCCCCATAAACGATCTCCACATCGTCCTATTGCCTACAAATAGAATTTGGCGGAGTATGGAAGAAATACAACTATTAGAGAGAATCTAATATCTTCCTATCAACACATTATAATTTATCTTTACATCTAAGATAATAAAAAAAAACCCTTCTGATTACTCATGTCTTCCAACTTTAACATTAAACAATGTTAAACCATTTTACTAGTCAAGCATCACCTGCAAAATTGGTTATAAATACATTGGTCTTCTCCAAATATTTCAAATATAAACCTAATTTCTTTAAAGTGGCAAGAAGTTACACATTGACACCAACTCCATTATTAATTAAAACCCTTTTTGTTGGCAAACCATTAAAATTGGCCTTTATATACAATGACTGAATATGCTCAGTTAAGATTTTATTAGGTTGTAGGATAGTCAAAGATGCCTTAAATCCCTTATCAGCTTCCACATCATCTGGTTCAATAATATCTCCATCAAATGTAAACTTTTGGCCAAGCTTGGACTTAAAATTTCTTATCAAAGTGACTATATTTATATCTTTCTTTGTTTCACTGTGCTTATTTTATATGCAATCGAGCCTTCCTTGATCTTATCTTCTTTGAATGACCAGTAATATTACACTTTTCCTTCACCCTTATCTTTTTTATAAAGGTTAAAATTAGAATAAGGTTTTGCAAAGGGTTTGATGGGTTTCTACATTTTTTAGTAGTGTCAAATAACTATTAATTAGATGATCGATCAATCATTTACTTTAAGTTTTTAGCGACATACTATGAACTCTCTAGGTCAATAGACTCTCTACTTGTTCCTTGTTCATTATCTTTCTTAACCTACACTTTGTTCATCTACCTTGGTGGCTGATGTTGACACTTAACTTCCTCTTATAATCTTGTTGCTTAGTGTAACCTTTGCATTCTTCTTTTCTAAGTCTTTGATCCAAAACTTCTAGGTAACAAAACTTAGAATTCCTATTTGAAAGAATTTGAATTTATATATTTTTTAAAGAAGTTTCTTTTAAAATGAATGGGGAGATAAGAAAGAAAGAAATTGAAGCTAATAAACTATTTTAAGTTATGCTTCTTTTAATTAATTGAATGACATCTCTTTATATACATGTTTTTATAACTAAAAATAACTTAAAGAAAAGGGCTATGTGCAAATTTAATCATAACTTTTAGCACTTTTTGTAGTTTAATCATAACATTTTAATTTTGGAAAAATGAAATAGTAATTTATAATGTTTGGCAATTCGAATCACCGATCACATTTCTAGTTAACTAATGCCTACATGTTAGGCCATAGCTAGGTCATTAATCCAAGCTAGACTTACTTTATTCCATGTCAAAAAATTTTGTTTTGGACAGCAAAATGCACCATTTCGAAGCTGAAGGATTTAAGTTAAAAAATAACGAAAAAGGGAAAATGAGCTGAAAGAAATCATCCCTAATTCGAAAAGTCTAAACCTAAATCCAACTTTGAATCCCTAATTTTCTTTTTACCCAAATGAGTTCTCTGAAGTTTATATCTTTAAATTTCTAAACCTAAAATCATTGAAGTGTCTCTCATTTATATTCATTTCGATTACAAGTTAGCAATGATTAAAGAGCACTTGTAATAGTGGTAAAAGTTTGCAGTTGAAAAAGGACATAAGCTACTGTGTGAAAAGTAAGAGGTAAGATAGTTTTGACTTAGTGTATGCACCCTGATCGGATTTTATGTGTGTTTTTTATTCTACTAGTTGTAACGGGACATGATCAGTGTGATGTCGGGGCACACAGGCTAAGGCGACCATCTACCGGATGTTATTGATGTGGGACGGTCTTCCTAAATAGGCTTTGTAGATTGGAGTGACCACCTTACTTTTGTCGAGAGAAAGTGAATTAAGAAATCACTTTCCTAACTAGAGATTCTGGGTTCAAAGGGTAGGAGTTACTTATCCTGTTTCTTATTACACATTACTTAATTATTCATTCCTTCACCCTAATTTTGGTTTTATGATGCATTTACCATGTTTGAATGTTAGTCAATTTAAATCAAGAATTGGAACACGGATAATTGGACATACATCACAAGATAAATAAATAAATAAACAAGCATCCACCGATCATATAGATTAACCAAGTAATAATGCAAATAGTTAAGCATATAGCAAGTAGCACACAAGCATGCAAGGAATAAACAATAAAATAAACACGCAAACCAAATGAAAGAAAACAAGGAAAGTGATTAAGTATTACAACCCTTGGAGAAAGCCTATTCTAATAAATACATCCAAAATAGAAAATAAAAGGTGGATCAGGATTAAGGATTACACTGCCTTGAAAATTCCGTATTATATTAATTACATCGAAAATGGAAAATAAAATAAGATTTCTATGACTAACATGCACATGCAGACACACATCACATTTAGAGCAACTTTATATATTTCATTCATTCATAATTGAAATAATAATAATAAAAATAATTAGGCAAATAAATAAATAAATATGCAAATGAGGATGCATGATATAAGGATTTAAAATTTAAGCATTTTGGTGCAAAGGTGTCATCTTTATTATAAAGAAATAAAATTTCATGATAAAAAAAGGGGTAAGGAAATTAAAATGGAGAAATAAAGATAATAAAATGATAAAATGAATTAAAAAATGACATCTTTACCATAAAAATGGGGATTTTATGATAAAGATGCAAGAGAATTAAAATAAAAAATGAAAATTACAAGAGTAATAGAAATCAATAAATAATGCAATTAACCCAAAAATGATGAAAAATGCAATTAACCCAAAAATGATGAAAAATGCAATTAAGAAATAATAAAAGTGATAAAATGCAATCAAAATAATAAAAGTGATAAAGATGCTATTTTTACCATAAAAATGTGGACTTTATAATAAAAATAACGAGTTTACCAAAAAATGGAAAACAAAGATGACAAAGCTAATAAAAATACCATTGATATAATAAAATGATAAAAATGCAATTCCTACCATAAAAAATGGAAACTTTATGACAAGAATAGCAAACTTAACAAAAAAAGAAATAAAAATAACGAAAATAATAAAAAGACAATAAAAATAGCGAAAATGATAAAAATGCAATTTTTACTATAAAAATATGAACTTTATTATGAGAATAGAAAATTTATCAAAAAAATGAAAATGAAGATGACAAAAATAATAAAAATGCAATTAATATGATGAAAATGATAAAGATGCAATTTTTACCAAAAAATATGAACTTTGTGAATAAAATGGCAAATTTATCAAGAAAAGAAAATAAGGACGATAAAAAAAATAAAAAGACAATTAATAACATAAAAATGATAAAAATACAATTTTCACCACAAAAATATTAACTTTATGATAAAAATGGCAAATTTATCAAAAAAAAGAAAATAAAAATAATAACGATAATAAAAAAATGCTAATAAAATAATAAAAATATTATTTTTACCATTAAAATATAAACTTTATAATAAAAATAACAAATTTTCCAAAAAGGAAGATAAAATAACAAAATTAATAAAAATGCAAATAAAATAACAGAAAGCAATATAAATGTCATTCTTACCTTAAAAATGTAAATTTTATTATAAGAATAACAAATTCACTGAAAGGGGAAAATAAAATTAATAATAATGCAAATAAGATAATAAAAAGAATAAGGATACTATTTTTACCATAAAAGCATAAGCTTTATGATAAAAATAACAAATTTATTAAAAAGGCAACTATAAGTACCTATGATACGAACGTGGTTAACTTGTACCAAACCCGTATTCAATCTTGATAACCTTGCCAAGGATCGTTCATAAACCAAGCAAAAGAAAACTCTAATCCCCAACAAGACCCTTAAATAACCTGTACTTAAGAACCTTAATTA
>CATIWM010071287.1:0-10325 GCA_949671775.1 Mallotus repandus
TTTTAAATTAGGGGCTTGTGAATAGGATAGCTATTTTTACATCTTGATTCCATCCAAGTGCATGCTTGTCTGAATTTGTATTGAGTGTTTTTTTTTTTTAATTGGATGTCTGGAAATTCATAGCTGTATTGCTCTAGGCTAGAATAGGACTTCATCAATCTATCAGTGAAGATGAGCTAGATTCCACAGAATGAAAATGGTTTTGATTCTGCATATCAGATGTTAGTAGCAAAAGATGAAGTGAGGCATTAGAACTGTGAAAAGTTGGTAATAGTTAAGGATGAAGGAAGTGTTTAGATGAGAGGCACAGGACCATCTTATCAAGGAATCAGACATTTAACAAAAGGTTTATTTGGAAAGATATAGAAGAGTTTCTTATACATTACGATTTTTTAATATATGTTTATTTAAATAAAGTTGCTGCTGGTGCACTATCCCATAGCGCTGGAATTTACAGACAATTGAAGGCATTCAAGTTCAATTTATTGTGCAGTTGAAGTGGATTGGATTTTGATTAACATTATTCTTTTGTAGAATTTCTGCAATGACATTGAATTCTATTGAATTGAATGCATGGAATTTTCTTTCAAGGTTTTGATTTGATTAGTAAGCTTTTGCAACTGGATTTTATAATATTACAAGGATTTCATTTATTCCAAACACAGGGTTCAGTTTGGCAGTTTTGATGTTTATTGGAACGTGGAATTACTGATGCACTGGTTGGTATCATGAGCCTTTTGTAGATCGATGTTTGCCATGCTTTATTTTATTGCAAGTATTCCTGCTTAATGTATAGGTTAAATTATGTGAAACTATTCAAACCCTACAAGCGTGTTTGGGTAAAGCTTAGGTGCAACGCTCAGGAATTTGAAGTCTGAAGAATAGAAAATTCTCTGTTTTCTTTAAGTTTGCCAATATAATTCAGGTAATGAATGGTAGTATCAAGCATTTAATTTGATACGCAGTAAGATACGTGGTTGGTTCCACGGCTGATGTCGTTAGCACAAAATGCAAAACTGATGAAATGAATAATATGTTTCTTGTTTTATTTTACTACATCTGACACCGTCCGTTTGTACAGTTCATATTTGGATGGTACTTGCGACAACGGGGGAATGGTAGTGCTGACTTGTTGTTTTTTATTTTTTATTTTTATTGCAAGGGAGTTTCAACTACTTATACTTATATTGTTATGAATTGAACTAATGACTTCCTATTTATTTTAAAAGAAATTTTTACCAGAACAATATCTAAGTTTATATATTGGAGTAGGAGAGAAGCAAATATTGAAGATCCTTGGTTGTTATGTACTTGAACATATTGGTCTCCACATGCTTACTTGTATGCTTCAATGCTAATAAAAAAGCTGCAATCCGATATCACAGTTGATATATTATAGTTTGTGATCACTTCTCAATGCCATTACAATACATTGTTATTATTAATATAAAACAATATTTAATAGATTATATAATAAGAACAATTTTTCTAAATTAAATAAAAATAATTTTTAATCCAGAAAACATTTTAAAGTACTCTTCAAAAGAAATGCTGTTAAATCACTTTCTAAATGACTTTCTTTCACTTTAATGGCATGATTTTTATTCCTAGGTTACCCAATAGGAGTAGTGTCGCCGGTGAATCCCATAAAATAAAAAGTTGACATTCAACTTAATGATTTCTTTTTGGCACAAAATAGCAAATTAGCCGCCATTGCCATTATCATTTGTCAGTTTTCTGAAGTGGGGGTAGGTCGACAACACAATTGTTTAAATCTACCATTTGTACACTACCTAAGGAAAAAATTATATATGTTAAAACAAGATGAATATATAAACGACATGTCTTATACAACCAATGGCGGATCTCCTTGGAGACATGGGGGCTATGGCCCCCAAAATGTCCCAGGATTATTGTGTATTGAATGTAATATACGTAAATCTTATGATACAAAACGCTGCTTGAACCATGTAAATATATATTAAAAATAACATAACACCAACTATATATATATTTTTATTTGATTACTTTAAAGTTATGCTAGTTTCATCAAATACAAAATTAATGGAAAATATTCAAATGCATTTAATTTCATTTCTACCATAAGATATTTCTTGGCTTAAATTTGGCCCTTCAAAGATAATTCAAGCTCCGGTACTGCTAATGCTCATGGAGACGGTAATAAATGATATTTAAAATAAATTGAAATAATGATTGATAAGCATAATATATTACGATTCCTTATATTTGGCATAATTTATCAGTTTGACATCTTAATTTATAGTTTTGTCATTTCAACATTTAAATTTGCATAAAATGCACACTAATTTGATGACATAATGTATCTACAACTCTTTGTACTCGTTAATTTTTATCAGTTTGACACCTCTACTTGCAATTCTTGGTCAGTCAAACCCTAAAGATGTGGCACATGTAGACAGCGGAATTTAGCGCGCGCCCAAGTGTTTGACAACTACGACACTATGTGGGCTCAGAGCCCATTAGGAAATACAAAATAGGCTTTGGAGTCTAAATTAGAGATGGAGTCGCCACCCGGATGAAACCCAGGACACACTATTAGACAACTGGATTTCACAGAGGTTCCTAAAAGCCGTCCTCAAAGAAAGGGTTCGGAAATTGGGTATGGACTTTTTGGAATGCCCATCCTATTTTGTATTTTATTATCTTTGATTATCAAATTATTTCCTTATTATCATGCAAATTGTAATTATTTTATGCTTTTAAACCCAATACTCATCACATAACAATTTACAAAAAATACGATTAAGAAAAAGGAGAAAGGATTAGGAATTATACTTGGGCACGCGCTAAACCCCGTCGCTTATAGTGGCGACTCCACTAGGGATAGAAAAATTGATTCCAGTGTTTTGTGTTTTATCATTTTTAATTATTTTTTATTTCTTTTGCATTCCTACATATTTTCAGACAATGTACACTCAGTCCTAAATAACCTGATGATAGTCATTACGTTCCTGCCTGTGTTTCATTCAAACCTAGTGGTGGAGTATTTGATTATTATCACTCATAGCACATACTTATCCACGTCGTATGAACCCTTGAGTAGGGAGACGTAATGCAGGTATATCGTTATGGGAGCTGAAGCTTATTACCCCCAAGACTCAACTCATGTAGTAACTTAGCAACTCCCTTTAGGATTTTTCAAAATGCATATGTTTGATGTCATATAGTAGTCTTATTTATAAAGCCCAAGCCCATTAATGATAGACCATGTTGAGTTGGGCCCAATCCTCTTATTATGGCCCATTATATTGGACTTTAGTTTTTTATTTATAAGATTTGCTACTTATTTACTTATATAGTCTTGAGAGATGTATTTTATTTGTCGATTTTGTTATCCCGTGATGATAATCAAGACCCAGACCAAAAATCCTAAGAAAAGAGACTCGCCATTGAATACGTGTGTGGGAGGAATAAGGATAGAAGGCTTCACTATGTGATTTGCTTGTAATTGTAAATAATTTTGCATACATGACATTCACTATAGTTTTTTTTAAATGCATTTTTCCTAGCCATAAGCCTTTTTTGTTTGAAGCAGATCAAAGGTAAATTTTTCCTACCAATTTTAGGAATCCAATCAAACAATTGAGACCACCTCACAAGAGAGTAGAATGTCAGGACCCTCTAATTTTGATATTGAATCTTTTAAGAAAAAACTTTTGAAAGAGATTGAGGATGATATGCGACAAATGATTAGAGACATGGTTACTGAGATGGTAGGAAAGATACCCTTTGGTGAACAAGACTCTCAAACCAGAACCATTCTTGGTGAGCTTATAAAAGAAAAACTAAAAGCACCAGTAGACCCAACTAAGTCAAAATGGATGAAAAATATAAAAAGGCAAATGGATCAACTACAAACTGCGATGAAAAAACATAGGCTCAATCCTAACTTTGTCGAGTTGGATGCGAAATTAGATTTGGAGGAAGAACCATTGCCCCCGAAATATAAATTTTCAAATATGAAGAAATACTCTGGCACTAATGGTCCTCACTTGCACCTAAAGCAGTACGTCAACTATATGAAGGCCACTAGGTTATCTAAAGCTCAGATTGTCAAATAATTTCTATTATCCTTGGAAGGAGCTACTATCAACTGGTACTACGCTCTGGATATGCATGTTTAATAAGACTAGAAAGAGTTATGTTTAACCTTCATCAAGTAGTATGGGCTGAATTTACAATTTTAAGTCTCTCTTTAAGAGGTACAAAATACAACTCAAAGACATGATGAATCCTTCGTGAGCTTCCTGACTAGGTGGAGGGGAAAGTTGGCTTAAATGAAGCACAAACCTACAAAACCAGACCAGTTGATTATAGTTATAGAAGCATGCATTACACCTCTGGCCAACAAATTAAAGGACATGGGCGTAAGGGACTTCAAGGAGTTATACCATTTCAGAGTACAAGTTGAAGTTGACTTGAATTTGAACACTCATTGATAATTGTTATGGTTGAAATGGTTTTAAAAAATATTTTGTTACAATAACTTTTTTTTGTGCTAATAAATGTCTGCTAATCTAATTTCCATGCTTATGAATTTGTTATAATTATGCATGCAATCTTATGCCTAAATGAGAGAGAGAGATTCTACACAAAAAAAGAAAAAATCGCATCAAAAGGACCAAATCTCATAATTGACTTTTAATTTTCCTTTGGTTACTTTTAACTTCAACTTTTCCTGAAATGAATTCACCGGGTTCACTAAAAAAGGAAAAGAAAAAGAAAAAAAGAAAAAAGAAAAATGAGGAGAAAGAAAAGAAAGAAAAGGAAAAGAAAAGTTTTTGCTTGTGCCCCCATATTTGAAAAAGTCGATCTTGTGTGACCTTTTGAAAATTTATTTTTCAACAACCATCTTCACAAATTGTTGCCAATGGAACCAATCTCAAAATTCCACCCAATGTAAGTTGAAAAATAGTTGGTTAGGACACCCACAAAGGGCTGATCAACGACAAGCATAATGTAGTATGCCAAATTATGACAAATGAGTAATCATATGAAGATCGTCATGAATGACATAAATGTTAGCACGTAAAGTGTTAGACATGGACTTTTTACAAGTTTTACAGTAATCAACGATATGAGTGACATCAATGTCCGATAATCAGCGGTAAGAGTATTGAGCGATTGACAACAGAAGTGGTAATATGGACATCGGGTATGATGAAATAACAGTCCATCATCAGCATGAATGTGCAACCACCCAGCTAGGTTGAAAACTCCCAGAAAGGGAGCGGCCTAAGCAAAATAAGGAAAATAAGAAGAGAAAAAAATGAAAGACCCAGCTAGGTTCGAAAACTCCTAGAAAGGGAGCGATCTTGGCAAAAGAGGGAATATAAAATAAAATTGGTTGCATTTTCATTATGAGAAGAGCAATTCAAGAACTCATAAGATTCTACTTCATGATGCAAGAAAGAGAGGGACTATCAATTCCTTATTCGGGCGGCAGATTTTAAGATCATGTGATATATGAACCTCAAGAACGACAGAAACTGGGGGCACACTAAGGGTTAAGCACTATTGTCCTATGACAGCAAAGTATTCCAAGGAGAGAACCAAGCAGAAGGCATTTATTGTTGTCATAATCCTAATTTGATCATGAGAGGGTCTTAATTTTTGTTCCATTTGGATAAATAAGTCTCAACGATAGTCTTTGATAGACTCAATTTTTGGAAGTGGATTCTTAAATAGAAGGAGGGCCAGTTCCCAAATATTAGCTTAAAACAGAAAAAGCACTTACTAATTAATGCACACAAAGTCATTCCAAATTTCTAATTTTCCATTTATTAATTCATGCACACATGGAATCATTTTGTAAAAGATATTCATACTTAGGTGTATTATAACAATGTATGTTTTCCATAAATATTGCACACTACGAGATTGTGTTGTCAAATAATTTTTGAAAGCTTTCAAAGATCACGATCATACATACTTCAATTTTGAACTTTTTACAAATGTGTTCTTTCAAATATGAAGCTAGCTCCGGTGCATGGGATGTTGTTTTTCTATAGTGGTTCGGCTAACGCCTTAGAGGCTATATGACACATTTTGATTATTGTTTTGTTTGATCTTGCATGATGCCCTAAAGGCTATATGACACATTTTGGATGTCTTTGCCTAATGCCGAGGAGGCTATATGGCTTGTTTTGTTCAATTTTGCCTGATGCCTGGGAGGCTATATGGCTTATCTTGTTAGATCTTTACTTGACACCTGTAAGGCTATATAACTTATTTTGATTTACCCTGCTTAATGCCCCTGCGGCTATATAGTACTTTTTATCCACCTTGCCTGAAGCGGGAAGTGGCTTTAAATCTCCTGTCTCATATGATGAGATTGTTGCTTAAAATTTAACCTCTTAGGCTTGAGTCCCGAGGCTAACATCGCGAATTTTGCAGGAGTGACCTCTTGGGCTTAAGCACTGAGGTTAACGGTCCAGGAATTCAAAAATTTGACCTCTCGGGCTTGAGTCCCGAGGATAACCATGTGAATTTTGAAAAAGTTACCTCTTGGGCTTGAGCCAAGAGGCTGATGGTACAGAATTTGAAGAATTCATCTCTCAAGTGAATCTTGGAGATCATGTGTGGACACCCTCAATTTGATCGGCCCGCAACGAAGGCCCAATGATGAGCAAGTCTGAAATTTTGAATGTAAGAGGACCCAAATCTTCCTATAAAATGAACTCGAAAGCTTGAAACCTCTGAATTAAGCCCAAAACACCAAACCTAAAGCCCAAAGGCCCCAAGAGAGGTAGGTAAGCCCAAGCCTATTAGCCTAGGCCCAGGCCAAGCCTGGTAAAGAGGTGATCACCTCTTCCCAAGAGGCGACACCCCTTCAACCTGGGCTCTAAGAGGCGACGTCTCTTCAAAAAGATGACGCCTTTTCAGTAGCTGACCTAACTTTACAATAAATGCATTTTAATGCATTTTGGCCCCATACACCAGAAGTGGACCCACAGATCTCTAACTTACAAAATTGTGCATGAAAAGATGACTTTCAAGGCAGAATGGGGTGGAGAAGATAAGGAAAATGATGAGAAATCATGAGGGGGATCCAAGTGGTACCATTTTTTTTTTTTGGGAAATTAGGAAAAGTAAAAAAAAGAGGCTTAAATAGAGGACTTGAGGGTTGAAAAGAGGGAGCTTGGACACTAAGAGAGAAAATAGAGACAAAAAGAGAAAGACACCTTGAAAGAAGAAAAAAAAAAGAGTAAAAAGGGGGTGAAAAGAAGAGTTTGATTAAGAAAAGTTGATTTTCTTGAAGGAAAAGGAGTTCCTCTTGCATTCAAAGTAGAAAAATCCACAAACCAAGCTCTGAGGGCTCAGTTATGAGCATCAAACGCGGTTCAATCAGTAAGAATTATCTTTCTTAAGCTTTTTAAGTTTTTATTTGCGTAAAAATTTTTATTTTCTTGGTTTTAATCATTTATTTTCGAATTTCTAGCTCCTTGGATAGTATATGAATGCATGATTATATGAAATATTGATGTATTAGGGATAGATTTATGTGTAGTTTGCATGAAATTTGATTTACTTAGATTTCAAGTAATATGTGAATCGTAGTGTTCCTGGTTGCAAGGAGGCGATTGCCTCCTAAACAGGGATCCAAGAGGTAATGCCTCTTCCTAGGGGACGGTCACCTCCTTGCTAGAATCCTGCATGAATCTACTTTGCTTTCAGTAGCTTTTTGGTATATTTTCAGTATCTGATACGAACATACTACCACTATCTTTAGTATTGCATGCGACTATTATACTTTTATATTTGTTTGAATTAATAAACTGTGTTTAAATGAGTACTTGTGCCAATTTTATGTAAATTTATTTATTTCCTTTTATATAAAAACTGTTTATTTTGAGATCAAACTAACCCGTGTTTGGTGTAGGTTTCCTTATAATTTCCACTCACTAAATAATTAGTGAGTTAATTAGTTCTTAGAAGGTTTTATTTGAATTCAACATTATTGCAATTGTGTAAATTATTATAATCCCGTTCCCGTTTATTTTGAATGAATGTTTGTAATATTTATTGTTATTTGTAATCAGTGCAAGGTAATAAGCATGCAAAAATGATTAATTTGCATATTCGGATTAAATTATAAAATTGGAAGCGTTTGCAATCCACTGATAATAAGGAAATAATTGAATAATCAAAGATAATAAAATACAAAATACACACGGAGGCCAACCGCAAGGTTGGGTGGGCATTCAAAAGCCCATACCCAGTTTCTGAACCTGATCTCTGATGATGGCTTCTAGGTACCTCTGTGGAATCTAGTTGTTGTAAAGTGTGTCTCGGTTTTCATTCGGGTGGCAACTCCATCTCCAATATAGGGCCTAAGCCCATCTTGTATTTCTTAGCAGGCCCTAAGCTTGCATAGTACCGTGCTAAACCCCGCCGCCTATAATTGCAACTCCACCGGGGATAGAGAAACTGATTCCTATGTTTTGTAATTTATCATCCTTAATTATTCCCTTATTCCTTTTACATTTTACTACATTCACTACACATTTCACACAATGAGCACACAAGTCCCAAATAACCCGACAAGAATCTTTGCTTCGTTGCCTGTGTTTCACTTAAACCTGGTGGTGACGTATTCAATTATTGTCACTCACGGCACGTATTATCCACGTCGCACGGACCCTAGAGTGGGGAGACACAAATGGATGTATATAGTTATGGGAGTCGTAGCTTGTTACCCTTGACTCAGCTCATGTAATGACCTAACAACTTCCACTAAGGTTTTTTTTCCAACTGCATGCGTTTTATGCCATATAGCAATTCTTGCAATAAAATCCAAGCCTATTACAAATGGATTGCATCAAGCTGGGTCTTTTATGCCCATTATGGCCCATTTGTACATGGCCCATGCCAAGATGGCCTTTCATGCCCATTACGGCCCATGAAACATAGACTTTGGTTTTATTACAAAGAATTACTACTTGTCTGCCTCATCTTGAGAAATTTGTTACGTCCGTCAATTTTGATGTCCCCTGTTGATAATCGAAGCCAGGCCAACAATTCTAGGGAAAAGAACTCGCCATTAAATACGCGTGTGGGAGAAATAAGGGTGGAGGTATCGCTTATAGAGCTTTGTCTTGTTATATGTTGTATGTGAATAAGTAATTATTTTCCATCTGAAATAATTAAGTAAACATGCATATCATTCATACACACCATGCATGTTTCTAACCTATGGTGATTGTAGATATAGATTCAAACCGATCATGTGCTTGGACTCGCTCCGACATTGGTCATTTAGTCAGAATGTCGAAAGAAACAACATCAACGAGTTTTAATCCAGAATAGTTTAAGGCAAAAAAGGCTAAACAAACCAAAGCTATTATGTGAGAGATGATGGCAGAAATGAGAAGAGAGGATATATGAGAACCGCCACCACCTCAACCTTGCCCATTTAATCTTAATGCTAAAAATCCAAGGAGGCAAGAAATAGAAGATGACCAAGAAACTCCATTGGTCGAACCTGTAATCCAACCAAGGATAGACACCCCAGAAAATGTAGAGAAGCCAGACTGGGCTAAAGATTTTGTCAAGACTATGGCTCATTTACAAATGCAGATGAAAGAAAAGGGGATAGATGCTCCCCTAGACTATACTGATCTAGATTTGCATAAAGGTGATGATCCTCTACCACAAAAATTCAAGCTCCTCGACATGAAGAAGTATGCAGGGACTGACGATCCTTACTTACATTTGAAGCAATATGTGACCTACATGAGTGCAACGGAGCTGACAAATGCTTAAATCATCAAGTAATTTCCTTTGTCTTTAGAAGGTGCTCTGATTCATTGGTATTACACCTTGGAGTCATCAGTGTAAAGTGATTGGAAAGATCTTTGTGCTACATTCATCAAGCAGTATAGTTTAAACACTCTGATGGAGGTCTCTCTAAGAGACCTGCAAAACACAAAGCAGAAGTTGAATGAGTCCTTTATTGAGTATATGACAAGATGGAGAGAGAAGTTATCTCAGATGAAGTACAGACCAGTAGAATCTGATTAGTTGACAATAGTGATAAAGGGTTGTGTTCTGATGCTTTCTAGAAAGTTGAGAGACTTAGGGATCAAAAATTTCGAAGAGCTACTGTAACACCCTGCACCCTTAGTATTAATACACACCGTGATATCTCATATCATTATTAAGCATCCTTTAGTCACATGTAATTATTATACACACACTTATAATTATCCGTACACGCATACAAACATTTTACATTAACTAATGGGCATATGTATGCTACAAGGAGAGAGAGAGTCTGGATT
>CATIWM010071309.1:0-10566 GCA_949671775.1 Mallotus repandus
CATTTTTTGTCAAAAAAAAAAAAAACCACCTCACCATCTTTTTTTTTTTTTTTAATAATAGATATGAAGTTATATTTCAGTTTTGTTGTTTATGCATTTATGCTGGTTGTTTTATATAGTTTTTTGAGGGGATTTTACTCATTTTGGATCTGAATGGTGGCCGATTATGGAAGTTGTTAGAGCTACTTACTCAACTATTAAGAAAAATTTTAGACAATTAGGTCTTGTTTGGTTCAATTCCACGAAATAATTCATTTCTTTCTGAATGAAATTAATTTGCAATTGAATTTTTATTATTGAAGTGTGTTTAGTTCAAATGAATAGTTTGTAGAATTCATTTCTATTATGTTATATTGTGTTTGGAATAAATTTAAAATTTAAGTTAATTTTAATTTTAGTCAAAAATACTTTTTTAAATAGATTGTGTTTTTACCTTCTTTCTTAATTTTATATTACATTTTTAAAAATGTGATTATTTAACATTCAAATTAATAATTAATTTCTTTAAAAATATTTATTTAATTTATTTTTAAATATTTATTTTTAAATTAATGTTCCAATTTATAAATTTTTAATTTTTAAAATTTATGATTACAATTCACTTTACTCAAATTTAGAGTGGGGTCGGTCGGGTTGGGTAGTTGTAATGTGTCACAAACAGACCTGAGTATGTTATTGGTCTTTTTTGCACCAAAGATGGTGACATTTGTGTAGGAGAGGCAAAGAATTGGAGAAGACAAATAGCAAAAAAAAAAAAAAAAAGTTGATTTGAGCAGAGATGTTTCAATAGATATGATTCAATTTGCGTAACGAGAGGGGTACTGTTATTAAGCCATTAACCAGAAAGAAAGGAGAGAGACAGTGAGAGATGAGTTTTTTTTTTTTTTAAAATAAAAATCATGAGGATAGTTTAATCATTTTAGAAATATAGCTTTAAAAATTGTAAAATTTATTTGTAAATTCCACCAATTTTATTAGAATTTCATCTAGTTATAATAAATTTCACAAATTTAAAAACATGGAATTGCAAATGAATTCTATAAGTTATTCATTTAAATCAAATATACAATATTTGGAATTTCAAATGAATTTCACAAAATTTTATAGAATTCATTTATACCAAACACACTCTTAACCTTTTCGTATTAAAGGTTATAACCAAGATAGGCATGTATTTGCAGACAGTTTAGAGATCTTACTTCAATCTACTCGGTAAATAAATTATTCAGAGTAGATCTATGTGTTTTATGGATTCTCTAGTTCTACTTTGTTCTTTTTCTGGATAGTTTACTGGTTTTTCCATAATATTAGTGGTTATTATGGATTTATTATATGTCTATGTAGGCATGTAAATTTTCAAAAATTACTTTTAGACCAATAAAATATTTTCGGTCTATTAAATAATTTAATTAGACTAATTAAATATTTTTAGTCTGATAAATTTATAAAGATACCAATAAAATATTTTGGTTTATTATCTTAATTAAATTATTTTAATGGCCAATCAAATTATTTCAAAAAAATGTCATTAAGATAATAATAACAGATGGTTGAAATCAATCCCACCACTAAAGTTATGAAATTTCATAACACTTGCACTACCTCTACAAATGCCTATAAATATAGGTGACTCCCAAGCTCTCAGGATATTAAGAGATCAAGAAGTGAAGCCTTGAAGCTCCGCCATATTCAAGTCTCAAAATTCAAGACTCAAGTTCTTCAAGTCTCAAAGTTTTCCAAGATCATCAAAAAGTGTTCTTCTCCAAATTCATATTTGATTCAAGACCAAGCTACAAAAGCCCTTGATTCAAATTATTTCAAAGCATTGCGAGATCCAAATCAGAGAATTTAAATTCTTTGTAATAAGAATTTTATGGAGATTGTATTCCACTTTTCAAGATCAACAAAGTTCTTAATTTTCATGTTTGATTTTTTATACTTGAATTTTGCGTTTACAAATTTTTGGCACGCCCAATGGGATAACTCTACCTCTCATCTCCTTTTTCGCGAATCAACTATTTGAAGAAAATGATACCAAAGAAAAGCAAAATGACGATTTCCAAGAAGTACGACCTTTGTCGTCGAGCTGGCCAACCTCACTCTCCAATTGCATCATGTGTTGGTTCTCCTGGTGATAATAGTCCTAATGCTGTGATGAAAACCAAATCAACTAAGAAGTTGTATGAACAAACAGTTTCTCTTCCTCAAGAATTCATTGTCTCTCCAAGAGCAAAAGGAACAAAAATCTCTTCTTTAGAGATTAATGACCTTTTTTCATTATTCAAATATGATGATGAAGGGGAAAACTCATGTGCAAGTTCTATGCCAACTTCACCTCACCATGGTTCGACTTCAATGTCTGTCATGATGACCAACACAACATCAATGGAAGAGCAAATTACAAACTTGACCAAGATGGTCGAAGAGCTCATAAACAACTCTAAAGAAAAAGATGCCCAAATTGTATCTTTAACTGCAAAGTTAGAAAAAACTACTGGAAAAGCACCCGTTGATGCAACAATTGACTTGCAAATGTTGGGTTTCGTAATCCATAACGCAGCAAAAAAATAAAACTTTTAACCACAAAAACCCATAACCCCATGTAATTTGAACTAGATTGATTGAGAGGGTTTCCAAACACTTACCAAGATGATCTTAAGGTAAGATTGTTGGAAGGATGAGAGGGGGTTCACACCGATGACACCCTACCTCGAGCTTTTCGTATTCTTTTTGTTGGATTGAGATGTCACCAAATGATCACACCCTCTATGGTATCCACACGAACAAGGAGTCCAAAGCAAAGTAGGTCTGTTAAAACCTTTGTTGTCACATAACACAAAATCTCTCTACGCATTTTCTTTTCACAAAATGAGGTGGAGGAAGAAGGAAGAGAAAAATGTGGGTTAGCATAAAACTTAGTAAACCCTAAAGAATGAGATATATATATATACATTCTATCTAGGGTTTCTCTTACCAAAACAATTTTGGTAAGATTAGACTTCCTTTTCCACTTTGATTCTAATTCCAAATTAGAATCCTTTCCTATTTATTTAAGTAACTCTTACCTTAAATAAAATAGGAAATAAATAAATAAATACTAACATATATATATATTTATTTATTTAATCTTTCATAGAGATAATAATTGGGCTAATTAACCTAAGTCTGCTTTGGGCTTGTCCTAAGTGTGCGACCTTGTAGGTTCACACAACGTTGGTAGTAGGCCCAAAATCCCATTTTAGCCCACAAGTCATAATTGGTCTCTAGTAAGACATTATGACTACCCAAGTTATGTGAAGGTCGATAATCCATCATAACCTAATACACAGCGTGTACTATAGTCCTTTTGTCACATGATATCCTGATTGAACATAAGGCATAGATTATGTCATCCTTATATTGTTCAATTATATTGTTTCTCGATCCCAAGTAGACCGATACTGATAACTCTTTATAATTCTAGCATGGCTATACATTTCTCTTCAGTCTAACTCATCGAGGGGCCCAACAGATATCTTCTGAAAATAACTGAGGGACAAATTCCATCTTAATCACTCACATTCCTCACACAACTCATTCTATATCAAATTATAATATGTTTTACCATCTGATTAAAGTATGGTGTAGGGATGTGTTAAACCATGGTGATCTCAGGTCAGAGGAGTCAAATAATACTACTGTGATGAGAATCACCTATGACAATAATCCATATAGTATTCTCATAGTGGGTCATCATTTCTCCAAATATATACCTATGAGTTTGACTTAATATCTTATATACATGATCAATAAAACTTAATTATCAATTAACCTCATACTAGTCTTTATTCATTGTTGTTCACACAACAATAATCGACTATAGATATTTAGATTAGAATTCAAGTATCATCTAAGATTTTTTACTATCAAGTCATGTACTTAATGATCTTAGTAGAATTAACTAATCAAGGATAATACTAGAATTAGCCAGTAATGATAAAAATGCCTCTTTATTATTAAAATAGAAATATGACAAAGTCAAAGTATGACCATTACATATTTGGCCTAAGCCATAACACTAACAGCAAAAAGTACAAATAGTGGATGAAAGTACTTCTATAGTTAAAGCTGAGGATGACACTCAATTGGCAATCAACAATTCATTTTCTGTTGCTAAGCTTAAAGAACTCATCAAAGAAGTTGTTAAAGATTAGGTGGAAACTCTGGCTCAATTCTCTTATACGTATGTAAAGCCATACACACAAAGAATTAATATGCTAAAAATACCTCCAAATTACCAACTACTAAAGTTTCAATAATTTGATGGCAAGGGCAATCCAAAGCAATATCTTGCTCACTTTGTCGAAACTTACAATAATGTTGGCACTGATGGTGATTTATTGGTTAAGAAATTTATCCGATCATTGAAAGGCAATGCCTTTTATTGGTACACAGACTTGAAAGCTGGTTCAATAGATAGTTGAGAGCAATTGGAATGAGAATTTCTTAATCATTTCTATAGCACTCGCCTTATAGTCAGCATGATTGAGCTTACTGCTACTCGCCAATAGAAAGATGAGCTTATCATTAATTACATTCAAAGGTGGAGAAGCCTTAGCTTGAACTGCAAAGATGGACTTTTTGAAACATCTGCCATTGAAATGTGCATTAAAGGAATGAAGTGGGGTTTATCTTATATTCTTCAAGAAGTAAAGCCAACTACTTTTGAAGAGTTGGCTACCTACGCTTTTTGAAACATCTACCAAACACAGTCCTTTTGATCAACTACTTTTGAACTTAGTATCTTGGATGCTAGAAATCAAAGCATTCCTGTGAAAGAGCCAAATAAAAATAAAGATAAGCAAAATGCACACAAAAATACTAAGTCAAATGCAAAGCCTAAAAATGAGTAATCTTTAACAATTAGCTTAGTACCAGTCAAAATGAATTTTAAGGCTAGAAAGAAGGAGGTAAGGCCTACTGTTGCTACTTAATCACAAGAAAATAAGAAGATTTCTTTGAAGGGAAGATAAGAGAGGAAATATCCTTTCTCTGATTATGATGTTTCAAGAATTTTTGATGAATTACTTGAAGCAAACCTCATTGAACTCTTAGAGATGAAGCGTCCTAATAAAGCTAATAAAATCAATGATCCAAATTATTGTAAGTATCATCACTTAATTAGCCATCCGGAAGAAAAAATTTTTGTTTTCAAGGATACAATTATAGAGTTAAAAAGAAAAGGAGAAATTGCCTTTGATGAAGCAGAAGTAACTGCGAACATAATTAGTATTGTAGATTCAAGTCCTTATGAGACATCTACAAATTTCACAATTAGTTTTGGACCATTTGATCCAATAACTATTGAAGTTTCTTCTTCTGTTCAAAGGACAAAGGAGCATCAAAGTGATCCGCAATCAAATATGCAACCCATTGCTGGGGGCATCATTTCAAGTAATGAGCCTGATGATAAAGGGTGGATCTTTGTTACTCCTCGAATGAGTCAAAAGAAGAATGTTTCTCACCCAAAGCCAGCTCCAAAAAGAGTTAGAATGGTAAGAGCATTTTCAAAAGCACCAAATATGGCAAAGAAAAAAAAGTTTAACTTCACAAAGAATAGAAAAGCTTCACCTTCTCTTGAGATTAAAGATATTTTTTAAAAACCTAGAGTGCCTATCACTTTAGCTGACTAAATGCCAAAGGATTTTGGAAAATCTTTGAGTGTAGTTACATGTTGCCATATTGGAGGAGAGAGTGAGGCAGAAGTCCAAGAAAATGAAACATTCCCTCATTATAGTGCTTATAGTGCATGTGAAGAAGAAATTATTATTACTAAGGATGATTTATTACTCGGCTCAAGATTTCACAATTGACCCTTATTTGTCACAGGGTTTATTTATGAATAAAAGACTAAAAGAATTCTAGTGGATAATGGATTGGTTGTCAACATAATTGTACTAAAGATAATGAAGCAACTTGACATACCCGTAGATAACTTGATACAAAGTCGATTGATGATTCAAGGATTTAATCAAGGTGGTTAAAGAGCCCTTGGTAAAGTTCACATTGATCTATACATTGATGGCATGGAATCAAATGCTTCACTTCATGTTATTGATGTAACTTACAATGTATTACTAGGGAGTCCTTGGATTCATGAAAATATGGTAGTCCCATCTACACTCCATCAATGCTTCAAATATTATAAGAATGGTGAAGTAAGAAGAGTTATGGCAGATACTAATCCATTTAATAAAGCAAAATCGCACTATGCAGATTCTAAATTTTACTTTGAGGCAACAATAGATGATGAGATACCAGTTGAAGTTGAATCAACTCAAAGAAGAATATAGTAAAAAAGGAACGAAGCCATCTAGGGAAACTCATTCGTCCTTGACAGAAAGTTGAGAGGAGAAGAAAGAAGTTCAAAAATAACACATCATTCTTATACAAGTGGCTTCTAAACTTCAATGCATCCCAATAAAATAGAAGGTAGAAAGAAAAGGTTCCTTTAAGAGCCAAGATGAAAATGTTGTCAAGGAACTAAAGGATTTGATCATTCCCATCACAAAAGCTTATGGCAACGAAAGAAACTCAAGAACCATTCTTAAGGATTAACTGGAGAGCATGAAGACTTGCCCACCAAATGTGTAAATGGCTTTGATCCTAATGCTTATAAGTTATTAGCTAAAGCATGATTTGGTCAACTAAGCACTTTATTATTAAAGGGGCAAGAGAAATCCCAGCAATACAAGAGCCTTTCCAATGAAATTTGAAAGGTTTGGATGAAAAAGGAAGCAAATCAAGCCTCTGAAAAGGCCTTTATGCTTAAAGATTCAGAAAAGTGCTTCTAACTACATTAAAGTTGAGGATGAAGGAAACAAGTCCGTTAAAGCCAAGATTTCAGTGTTTGATCGGTTAGGAACTCCTATAAGTCATGTTTCAGTATTTGATTACATTGGAACATAAACAGGCGACAATTTAAAACTTAAGCAAGTTTCTGCCAAAGATAGACTTGGAGTCTTGAAGAGTAAAAAGTTTAAGAAGGCTAAAAAAAATTTCCATTGCCAGTGATACGTAAGGAGAATGAAAGTAAAGTGCCATCACGTATGATCAGTCAAAGCAAATGGGTTATTACAACTGCTGAAGTACTCAAAGAAAAGCAATAAACAGTGGTGATCACTAACCCATTCCCTCATTAAGAGAAAAATGAAGAAGTTGATGTAATGCCATCATATTATGTCATCATAAGTGATGATGATAGAGAAGACCTAACCATTGAGGAAGATGCAGAAGAAGCTCCAATAAACTTTGAAGAAGGAAACAAGGATGAAGTGGATGAACGAAAGGAGATTAACTTGGGGACTACTGAACATCCTCGACCAATCTTTCTAAGTATGAATTTGTCTCAAGAAGAAGAGGATGCTTACAAGCAACTCATGATCAAATACAAGGATGTCTTTGCATGGTTATACAAAGAGATGCCTGGCTTAGATCCAAAGGTGGCAGTTTATCATTTGGCCATTAAAAAGGGGCAAACCCAGTCAAGCAGCCTTAAAGACGCTTTTGACCTGAGTTAATTCCTCAAATTGAAGCTGAAGTTAACAAACTTGTTGACACTAGTTTCATTAAAGAAGTTAAGCATCCAAAATGGATTTCAAACATTGTTCCAGTGAGAAAGAAAAATGGGCAAATTCGAGTATGTGTTGACTTTTGAGATCTTTATAATGCTTGTCCTAAAGATAATTTTCCATTACCTATCACTGAGATCATGATTAATACTACTACTGGCTATGAAAGATTATCTTTTCTTGATGGGTCATCTGGGCATAATCAAATTACAATGGATGCAGAAGATCCAAAGGCAACTGCTTTTCAAACGCCTAAAGGGATTTATTACCATTTGGTCTTAAAAATGCAAGGGTAGCTTATCAACGAGCAATGCAAAAGATCTTTAATGATATGCTCCATAAAAATGTTGAATGTTATGTGGATGATTTGGTTATCAAGTCTAAAAAGATTAATAATCATCGAGAGGTATAAGACCTTCGACAGGTATTTGAGCGTCTTTGAAAATATCAACTAAAAATGAATCCACTCAAATGTTCTTTTAGAGTCTCTTCGAGTAAATTCTTGGGGTTTATAGTCTATCGTTGAGGCATTAGCATTGACCAAACAAAGATTGATGCCATTCTTAAGATGCCAGAACCAAAAAAATCCATGAACTCAAAATTTTGCAAAGAAAGTTGACATATATTAGAAGATTTATTTCGAGCTTAGCAGGAAGATGTCAGCCTTTCAGTCAAATGATGAAAAAGGATGTTCCTTTCGAGTGGGATGAAACATGTAGTAATGCTTTCAAAAGCATTAAAACATATCTCTTGAGTCCACCTATTTTAAAAGCTCCAATCTTAGGATGTCCACCCATCCTTTATATATCTACACAAGAATGCTCATTAGGAGTTTTGCTAGCTTAAAAGAATGATGAAGGAAAAGAGAATGCACTGTACTATTTTAGTAGAATGTTGAATGGTACTGAGTTAAAATATACACCAATTGAAAAAATGTGTTTAGCTTTAATGTTTGCCATAAAGAAGCTAAGGCATTATTTGCAAGCTCATTCCGCTCATCTAATTTCTTAAGCAGATCCTATTAAAAATATCATGTCAAAGCCAGTTTTGTCGAGAACGTTACCTAATGGGCACTTTTGCTACAAGAATTTGAAATTGTTTACATCCTTCAAAAGGCAGTTAAAGGCCAAGCTCTTGCATATTTTCTTGTTGATCATCTGATTCCTGATGACTGGGAGTTTTTTGAAGACTTTCCAGATGAAGATGTTTTCTTTATAAAGCTTCCAAGTCCTTGGAGAATGTTCTTTGATGGAGTAGCTTGACATAGCGGTGTAGGTGCTGGGGTAATTTTAATTAGCCCAGAATGAGATCTCTTGCCTTTTACATTCAATTTAAAAGAACTTTGCTTAAATAATATGGCAGAGTATCAAGACTTGATTCTAGGATTAGAAATGGCGATCAATATGTAAATTTCAAATCTCAAAGTTTTTGGAGATTCAAAATTGATCATTAATTAACTTCTCATGCTCTATGAAGTAAAGAAAATTGAGTTAATGCCTTATTTTAAGTATGCCTTTAAAGTTATTAACTCAATTTGATACCTTCTTAATTGTGCATGTCTCACGAAAAGAGAACCGACAAGCAGATGCCTTAGCTAATTTGGCATTAACACTAGCTGTATTAGATGAGGGGATCAAAGTCCCAATTTTTCAATAAATGGTTATTTCATCATCAATTAAAATTAAAGATGAAGATAAAGTAAATGGTGTTTCAATCAATGAGATTAACAAGGATGATTGGCATCAACCACTCATTAATTATCTAGAATATGGAAAGTTGCCAAATGATGTGCGCCATAAAATTGAGGTTAAATGTCGGGCTCTTAGATTTATACACTATAAGGGAACTTTTTATAAATGTTCCTTTGATGGTATTCTGCTGTGTTGTTTAGGAGAAGAAGAAGTTGTTAAGGCGTTACAGGAGGCACATTCTGAGATATGTGGAGCTCATCAATCTGGTCCAAAACTTTACTTTTAAATTAAGAGGATGGGATACTATTGGCTTACAATGGTTAAAAACTGTATGGACTATGCCAAAAGATGTCAAGAGTGTCAATTTCATGCAAATATGATACGTGATATGCCAACCACCAGAACCACTTCATCCTATAGTTGCATCTTGGCCTTTGATGCTTAGGGGCTTGATGTTGTAGGGCTTTTGTCAAAGAGATCATGTGGTCCTCTCTATATTTTGGCTGGAACAGATTACTTCTCTAAATGGGCTGAAGCTATAGCATGCAAAGAAGTTAAGAAGGAAACTGTTGTGAACTTCATTCAAGCAAATATTATTTATCGTTATAGTGTTCCTCAGTTTATCATAACTGATAATCGCAAAGAGTTCTATAACAAGGCAATGAATAGGTTATGTGAACAATATGGCTTCAAGCAACATTATTCTTCAATGTATAATGCACCTGCAAATGGGTTAGCTGAAGCATTCAATAAAACCTTGTGCAATCTTCTTAAAAAGATTGTAAGTCGTTCAAAAAAGGGATTGGCATGAAAAGATGGGAGAAGCACTATGGGCTTATCGAACTACATATCGAACACCAACACAAGCTACTCTATATTTGGTTATTTATGGTATGGAAGCTATTCTTCCATTAGAACAACAAGTTCCCTCTTTAAGAATTGCAATTCAAAAAGGACTTTCAAATAAAGAGAATGTCAGTATGAGCCTTCAAGAATTGGAAGCATTGGATGAAAAATGATTTGAAGCTCAATAGCATTTAAAATGTTATCAGGCTAGACTATCAAGAGCATTCAACAAGAAAGTAAGGCCATGATCATTTCAAGTTGGAGATCTTGTTCTTGTAATAAGAAGGCCAATCATTATGACTCGCCGCTTGGGAAATAAATTTCTTTCAAATTGGGATGGACCATATGTTGTGTAAGAAGTCTACTCCAATGGAGCATACAAGATAGTAGATAAAGATGGAGTGCGTGTTGGGCTTATC
>CATIWM010071363.1:0-26724 GCA_949671775.1 Mallotus repandus
GGTATCGTTTTGTTTTTTTGGTTTCTGATACTTTTTTGTTTTATTAATTGTGATGTAGTTGTATCACAAAGTTTCTTTTTGTATTGTTTGTTGTATTTATGCAATCTTTATTTTATATCCAAATATTCATTAGTTGAAGGAGAGTTATTATTTTGATTTTCTTTGAATATGTTTTTGTCTATTTTTTATTTCCAATCCATTTTTTGTATTCTTTGGTTTATTTTTGGTTTCCAATTCATTTTTTTGTATCCTTTTGGTTTATTTTTGGTTTTCAATTCAGTTTTTCTATTTTAGTTTTTTTAGTTTTAAAGAATTATATGAGATTTTTAGTTTTGTCCTGCAATATTATGTATTTATTACATAATATATAAGAGGCGATTGCTCAAATCCACACATGAATTGATCAAGTTAAATTAAATAGATAACAATCATGAATTAATTATGGGAGAAAGTTTAGCGTGTATATACACTAAGTGATAAGAACAAATGACTAAGGGAAAAATAAAAACAAAATAACCAAATACAACAAAATAATGATGATAATTTATTCAATCAAAGACAAGAAAAAACATAATGAGATTGTTAAGAAATTGTTTCATGTGTGAAAAATAAAATAAAAGTAAACAAAAAATAAATAAAAAATATTCCAGGTTTACTTTTGTCCATTTAGAATACATTCCATTTATTTTACATTTTTCACACGATAATTTAGAATCCTTTCTGTTTATTTTATATTTCTAATACAATAACTTTATATATGTTCTATTTCATTTATTTATTTATAATAATAATAATAATAAACAACCAAAATATATACATAAAATTTCTTTTTTATTTTTATTTCCTTAGAATTTGTACATGATGTACTTCTTGCAAATAAATAGTGCACTTGAGCTTGGATAGTGATGATCTATAAAATTAGAGTTTTAATATTAACTAGTCATTAATATACGCATTGCACAGACTGTGAATAATATATATTTTAAAATTCATACTGTTGCCAACATCATTTTATGCACACTGTTGCCTAATCATACAATACTTTAAAAAAATTAATAACAAAATAGCACATAAACTTCCAATCTTATTAAGACATAAAAACAAAAATTTCTAATCCAGTCACTGATATCATCCATGGAGGAGAATTGTTTGCAGCTTTATGCCTGGATCTAGATTTTTTTTTTCTCATATAATACATCAGAGGAATCCAACAAACTACCAAAAATAGCAAATATAGCACATCCAAAGATGCTTTAATATAAATTATGAGGTTATAGCATATGAAACCCAAACATCATTAACATAAGTAAAATTCAAATACATTGATATATAACTTGTATTCAGAGGTAGAAGTGGCCATCAATTGACACTTGGTAAAAAATCCAACCTGAAACCTAAACTCCAGTCGCTACAACAACATAAGCAAGTGGACGACAAAAATGAAAACCCACCTGCAGTCCTAATCGAAAACCCACAAAACCACAATCCAACAACCTCAACGACAACAACTAAACACATATAACATATTGAAGCTGGAACAAAATGGATTTGAAATGAAATAATTGTTCCTCTATATTTGCATCTCACACTCTCTTCTTCTTAAACTGATTCACATCCACATAAGAATAATTCCTATTAATGCAAGGAGTAGCCTCCATATAAAGAGAGGAATTCACTTGATTTGCACATTTGAAGGATATGAAAAAAAAAGATCACCATTTGAAGTAATTTACCATTAATGCAAGTCGTAATGTTCTGGATCGCCTTTTAATCGAAAAGGGTAGTTGATGTTGATATTGCCAAAAGTAGATGGAGGACAGAAATGGTTAACTTGGGCATCACATATTTTGAAGGATATGTCAAAAACAAAAAAGAATAAGAAGAAAAAGATGGGTGGGAAGAACAAGGAACGAAAAGACTGGTTCTTGACATTGAAGAAGAAGAAGAGTGAAAGAAAGAGATTGAAGCATAAAATTTTGGATAATTGATATAAAGGGATTGGTCTGTGGAAGAGAGTGTAGAGGAAGGGGAAGAGAGAGTAACTCATTTGCATCATTAAAAAATGAACAAAGGAGTACAAAGTTTTTTATTGCAACTCGCAACATGTACAGTGTGTCGCGAGTTGCGGTAAATTACTGCCTAAATTCCTAAAAAATTACCACACGAGTTCCTATAAATTTTTTTCACTTCCTATTTTGCCCCCCATACAGGGAGCTTTCTACTTATGGGGGGGTCATTTCTAGGACTTCCTCCTTCACGATTTACTGTTGGATGGCGACATTCAACATTTTCCTTTTTCTTTTTTTTTTGCGTTATTAAAAAAAGGCACGCTAGTAATTAGGCCAAATACCTTCTTTCATGTATGGGCTTTATCATATTGGTCGATTGCACACCTTAACTTATTTTTTTTTCCTATTTCACATATGAAGTTTTATTTTATGCCTATATCACGCATGAATCTAATTTGTTTGGTTCTATTGAACAAGTGAATTGCCAGCATGGACAAGCACTTGAAATGAAACGCTTGAAGGTGTGTCTGTTCTATGCTAAAATTTGATGTGGTGGTTGGTTGTGTCAACTCCACAGCTTCCCCAATTTACAACCCAGAAGCATTTTAATCAAGCATTCAAAAATAAAAAACAAAATGGGTTTCAATTCACAAATCTTTCTACATAACATGATATGGATTGGTCGCTCTATATATAGGGAGCATTGATAGCATTTTTTTCACATAACACAAATTCAAATATCCATACATACACCTTGATTGATTGAGATTGAGATGAAGGAAGAAGAAGAAGAAGAAGAAGAATTGGTAAATGTATCTCAAAATAGGTAGATATCATCGAAGAAATCAAAATTTTTTGCAAAGACATGCTCTGCAGATCTCATACTTAATGAGATGAAGGAAGAAGAAAAAGAAGAAGAAGAATTGGTAAAGGGAACCTTTTTAGAGTAGCAGCACCAGCGTAAGTCAAACGTAGAACCACTAAGCCGAATTACCTCTTTACCACTAGTATCTCTTCTGGAAACCCTTTCCATGACACCATCCCCTTTCTGATCACTTAGATAACTATAAAGATCCTTCAATTTTGCCAAATTACTAGATGCAAATGTCTTCTCCTTGCTTCCATTATATGGATTTGAATGACCGATCAAATGGCAAAGTATGAGTTTGTATGCTTCAAACGGTGGAACATTGTTAGCTTCACCCCATACTGCTTTGCCACCTTCACAAGCTCTTCTTGAGCCTTATATTCTTGCCAAGCAGTAGAGAGATGCCCAACATCGTTTCTTGAATCTGAGTACCCAATCATAACTTCTTGCTTCCCATTTATCCTGTTCCTTTACCAATCTACTGAGAAAAGAACAGGCCACAGCAGCAGGAACAACTTCCAGATCAGCAAGCTTTTCAAACAATGGGATAACCCTAAATGGTTGTTTAACACGACATTCACACTGTAAGAGCTCAACAGCAAGCACATCAGATGGAGCTGTAGCCATTGAAATTATATAGTCACCAAAGTTATCTGGAGGAAGTTCTGCTATAATATGGAATATGTCTAATACATCAGCAACCTCATCTATTTTCATATGATCAGGGCCGAATAAAGGGCATTTGCCTATCAGCTCTGATAACAACCATTAAATCAGCTACATGATTCACCTCTTTATAAACATGAACCAACATTCTTCAATTTCAAACAAATATGCTTTCATTAGTTTGAGTTAACTAGGCATTGCACTTCACTAATAGGCATATAGATATTCTCTGCTATACTATTTGAAGTCAAATACACAACACAATATGTCAAGCTCCAACGCTGGCCAAAGAAGCATTTTTGTCACATTTTATCTTTTACTCTTTAAACCTTTTCATATTTTATAAGAAATTTCCTTCCCTCCATCATTGTAAATTAAACTTTGAACCATTTGAACCCAAATCATAAACCAATAATGAGTAACCAAGAAAATGACCTCAAACAGCACCAGTACCAATAGCATTTCCTCTTGGGATCAAATAAAATGCCAAACTTCCCAAGAACTTCACCTTGCATGCTCCAGGTCTAGGATACACCTGAGGTCTTACGAAGCATGTGCCTTCCTTTAAGTTTCTAATCCTTGACGGACACCGAAGAACTCAGGCACTCAGTAAGTTGTTGTATGGCCTTCAGTAGCCAAACCAGCAGCAAAGGTAACAACGTGTTGTTCTGCAATCCCAACATCGAAACACTTATCTAGGAATTGCTTTTGGAATAAATTAAGTTGTATACCTCCTCCCATTGCTGCATGGATTGCTACAACTTTATCATCTTCTTCTGCTTCAACAATTAAAGACTCAACAAAGTATTGAGTGTAGGATTTGGTGTTTGATTTTGACTTCAATTGCTCATAGATTTTGAAACAAAAATTGAAATGATCACAATATTTTTAGAGTGGACGAGAGAAGAGAACTAATCCGTTAGAGAGGAGATCGTCATAGAGGCGCATATGTGCGTTAGGGAGGTAAAAATTGTGGAGCTGACGATGGTGATACTCGTCGGTGAAGGATTTATGAAGAGCAGAGATGTTAGAGGTCATAAGATGGAGATATGGCAGTGTAGAGGATAATAGAGGTGTAGGGAATGTGGCAGAGACATAACGATAGTTTGATTAGTCCTAGTATTTTCATTTTGATGAAGATGATGATGATGACGGTGGTGGTGGTGGTGATGTCGTTCTTTTTGATGAAAATGTAGTTAGAGATTTAGGTTTAGTGATTTAATTTTTTTAAAAAATTTTTTTGGTCAATTTTTCTTTTACTTTAGCTCTGATGTGGAGGTCCACCTGTATGTATACATGTCATGTCATCGTGCGTCATTTATACACATTTTATTATATTTGACTATATGTGATATAAACACAAAATAAAAATTAATACATGAAATAAGAAAAAAAATAAATTGAGATATGTAATCGACCGATACGGTAAAGTTTAGACTTGAAAGAAGGTATTTGGGCCGAGTAATTATCTTAGCGTCATGGAGTATGCGATTAATAAACAAAAAGTTGGGCACGCAAGTATCCGACGTTGCTGTCAACGACATCGTTTTAACGACTCTTCCTCTGTCTCGGAGGTTTTTGTTAAACCCTAGTTCAATCTCCAGACAATCTTCATCTGTAACTCTAGTGCTGTTTCTAGCTCATTTGCCAGCTAAATCCCAGGTATGCCTTTAGCAACCCACTTCATTTATACACGTTTTCATAATAAGCTTAAAAAACCCATTTACGATTCTCTCCTAAACCCTAAATTCACCACCCAGATCAGACCCGTTTCCAGCCTCAAAGTTGAGTGGCGCAAAGACCGACAACTAGACTTAGCAATAGAGAAAGATAAGCTTTACAGAGTTTGTTCACGGGTCGTCAAAGAGGTTTTAAACGAACCAGGTCAAGTTATCCCGCTCCGATACCTTGAAAAAAGGCGCGAAAGGTTGCGCCTTAAAGTTCGAGTTAAGACCTTTCTTCATCGGAACCCTGGCCTTTTTGATGCTTATTATGATCGAATTAAACCGAAAACAAATCCTGTCGTGTTTTTGCGTGTTAGTGATAGGTTAAGGAATTTTCTTGAAGAAGAGAAAAGGATTCAACTTGAAAATGAGGGCTTGATTGTTTCTAAATTGTGTAAATTGCTTATGATGACAAAGAATAAAGTGATTAGTGCTGATAAGTTGGTTCATGTGAAGAGAGAATTTGGTTTTCCTAATGATTTCATGGTTAATTTGGTGCCGAAATATCCGAATTATTTTAGGTTAATTGGTTTTCCAGGAGAGGGAAAGTCATTCCTCGAGTTGGTTGATTGGAACCCTGAGTTTGCTAAATCTGTTATTGAGGAAAAAACTGAAAAGGAGTCTAGGCTAACAGGGATTCGGGTTCGGCCAAATTTTAATTACAAGCTTCCACCAGGATTTTTTCTGAGGAAAGAAATGAGGGAGTGGGTTAGGGATTGGTTAGAGCTTGATTATATCTCGCCCTATGTGGATGCGTCACATTTGGATCAAGCTTCACCAGAAATGGAGAAGAGGACTGTTGGGGTTTTCCATGAGCTGCTTTCACTTGCACTCTTTAAGAGGATTCCTGTTCCAATACTAGGTAAGTTTTGTGATGAGTATAGGTTTTCCAATGCATTTTCAAGTGTGTTTACTAGACATTCAGGGATATTCTACATGTCACTGAAAGGGGGCATTAAGACTGCAATGCTCAGAGAAGCTTACAGGGATAGCGAGTTGATTGATAGGGATCCATTACTTGAAGTCAAAGATAAATTTTGGGAGATGTTAGAAGATGGGTGGTTTGAGAGAGCAGAGCAGGCTAAATCAAATAGAGAAGTAGTAAAAAAGAACAGGAAAATGGCAATGAGGAAGCTGGACCTGGATGAACATGAGAACAGTGAGAAATCGGACTGGAGAGAGTAAGAGTAACAGTGGGAGATGCTGGCAGTTAGTCAGTATATGATGGCACTGAAGAATTGGGACCAGGATGGCCAAGAGAGCCGCAAGGAGTCGGAAGGGCCAGAGTTGAAGGAACAGTTGTGGCTTTCCTAGTTAGCATGTTCTGGAAATTAGTACTTAATGAAAATAGCATTCTAACCTGTCTTAAATTGATGATTTTTTTTGGTCATTATATAACATGATGTTTGAATAAATGAGTTGTATGTTTGGTTCTACGTATGATGGTCAATGGGTTTTGTATTAATCTTTGCCTCTGGTTGTTGGATAGAATAATGTTTCCCAGTTATGTGTATCACCTTTGGATTTTATTTTCAAGCAAGTAGTTGGATATAGAGGTGAGTGTAGCCTGTGGATTAATGAAGAAATGATTTTACATTGACAGAAATTGATTTTCTTCTTCTATGATTTATATAGATATATAAAATGCGATATACTACTCAAGTTTCGGACTTTTTAATTCCTTTGCTTTCATACATTCAGGCATTGTATGTATCCAAAGATTAGCTGTGAGATAGCTGCACGAGCTAATAAGCATAAATAAGGTACAAGTCCTTATTTATTTATTGGTTCCATTAGTGTTATTTTGTCAAGTGCATTATAAGCAAATGTCTTTCACATTTGAAGTGTAGGTCCTTTTTTTTTTTTTTGGTTTTGACAGCTACAGGGCATTTTTTATTGCTCTTAATAGTTAATGACAAATCAATATGCCATTGTAAGAACTTCTTTCATCATTATGTTGCATGCAATTCGTAAATTTTGGTGTTCGCCCATGTCTTTGTGTTCCTAACTGGTCACGAATTATCCTTGTAGAAAATTGAATTGTTTTCCATTAGACTTATTATGTTACCTAACTCATCACACAAAATGAATGAGGCAGCAAATTTGGGGACTCTACTCGTCTGTAACATCAACTAAGAAAGCGGACTCACCCCCTTGGTTATTCCTTTCTTTCCGTTCTTTACTGATCCGCTAGGAAACCTAACCAGCCGAAACAAGAAATTCATGAGTAGACACATATAAAAGGATTGGTATGAGATTCCTTGAACTATATTTCTCTTACCGACAATTTCATTTATTTGCATAAATGCAAATGGAGATGATCAAGACTCGTATGTTAATATTTGTTGCTTTCTTAATATACCTGCCCGAGATGATGGAGGCTCAACCATTTCACCACCGACCACTTCACCCCCCACTTTGTGCTTCCCAGATTGCTCTAGCGAGCCATGCATGTGCAGGGGTGCCATACTTCCCATTGCCACCACCGCCTGAACCACCCACTCCACCAGCTCCTACTCCCTCTCCCACTCCGCCTCCCACTCCACCAGTGCCTCCCACTCCGCCAGCGCCCCCTGCTCCAGCTCCAGCTCCGGGCCCTGAAGAGCATAGACATCGCCGAGGCCGAGGTCACAATCCAGGACATGGTCATGGTCATAGTCCAGGACACGGTCATGGTCACAATCCAGGATATGGACATGGTCATGGCCACAGTTCAGGAAGCAGACATGGTAACAGTCCGGGACATGGACACGGTCATGGTCACAGTCCAGGACATGGACATGGTAATGCTGTAGGACGTGGGAATAGGCATGGAAGCAATCATAGTCATGGACATGGTAAAGACCAATGGAATTATCATGAATATGAATATTTTCAATTACAAAGGCAAAGGCACAGGCATAGGCATCATGGTGGTAGACGTGAATCACCTGCACAAGAGGATTGTTGCAAGTGGCTGAATGAAATAGATGAGGAGTGTGTCTGTGGTTTGCTGGTTCATTTGCCACCATTCCTTTCGAGGCTTGCCCATGTGTATACTGTCTATGCTGATGAGTCATGCAATGTAACTTTTGCATGTGAAGGACTGTTTCATGCATAACAAAATGTAACTTGTGGTATTTCTCTTGGTCAATTATGTCTAAACTATAGTTACCGGAGTTCTAGTAGTGTGAATCTGAAACCAATACAGTGCTAATAAACTAAAATAGTTCTGGGGTGGAGCGTGTGCTATCCTATGTTTCTTATTACTACTTATCTTCATACACACACACAGAGACATGTGAGAATAAAAGCTAGCTGATACTTTCTCAGCAAGCAGTATCTTTGAAGCTGCATCCTTTTGCATGGTTAGCTTATAGAAACAGGTAACTCTTATTGAGAATATTAGTGCGCTCTTAATTGGCCTGGTTAAGAAACGTAACTAAATCTTTGGCAAACTATAAAGGAAAAAATAACACAAAATGACTAACAAGCGCAACACCTTGTTTCTTGCGGCATTGAACGCTGTATGATTGATACCTGAAGCTGGCTATGAAGGCTAAAAGTCGGAGAAATATATATATGTGTATATATATATATTTTTTTCTTAGAAAAAGAAAAGAAAGACTGAAAGCTACAAGCTAGGCTGCTACAATCACCCAGCAGAATCAGAAAATTGGTTTATTTGGTTGGCTCCCAAAACTACCAACTTGAGATTGATGTTTGAAGATATAAGCTGTATGGTAAGTTCCAGGTACGGTGGACAGTGGTTTTATGGCTAATCTTTCTTTATGGTTGAATAGCACTTGCCACTTGGTTCTTCAGTTGTGTATGTTACTGTTGGATTATGTAATCTCAAGCAAATAGAATAGTTAGAGGTAGGTGGTGAGTACAATCTGTAAATAATCAAGAAATGATTTTTAAATTGACACAAGTTCATGATCTTCATCTTTGTTTTTCTTAGATATATAAAATATGATGCGCTATTTAGGCATTGGACTTACTAATCTTTTGCCTTTCACACATTTAAGTATTTATATGTACAAACCAGCTAGCTGCAACTGAGCTACATGGGCTAGAAGCATAAAGAAGGCACAAGTTCTCATTCCTAATGACTCTTAACTATTCTTGTAGGAAATTGGTATATGTGTTACCTAACTCCTTATCACACAAAACGAGTGAGGCAGCAGTAAAATTTGGGGATTGTACTTGTCCACTGTGTCAAGCTGCTTCACTCTCTTGTTATTGCTTTCTTTACTTTCCTTATTTATTTCCTGTAAGGAAACCTGTGTCGTGGAAAAAAAAAATTCATGATTAGGTTCATATAAAGAGAAAGGAAGGACTGCTATGGGATTCCTTAGACCAACAAGTTCACGTGTATGTATTCGCGAAAGATGCAGGTGGAGATGATGAAGATTCCAATGTTATTGTTTTCTGCTTCCTTAGCATTTTTGCCCAAGGCTCATCCAGTTCCCCACCCACTCTGTGCCGCCCAGTTTGCTGTAGTGCACTATTCATGTTTAATGCTGCCGTACTTTCCACTGCCACAACCTTCGGCACCTGCTCCTGGCCCCGAAGGGAATAGACATGGAAACAGGCGTGGTCACAGTCCAGGGCATGGGCATGGGCATGGGCATGGGTATGGACATGGACATGGACATGGACATGGACATGGTCAGAGTCAAAGGCATGGACATGGCCTCAGTAATTCTTTAGGGCATGGACATGGCCATAGTAATTCTTCAGGGCATGGACATGGCCATGGTAATTATTCAGGGCATGGACATGGCCATAGTAATTATTTAAGGCATGGACATGAAAGCAATCATACTCATGATCACGACAAAGGCAAGAAGAAGGGCGATGAACAGGGACATATTCAATTACAGAGGCAGAGGCATAGGCATAGGAGAGATGGACATGAATCAGCTGCAGAAGCGGAATGTTGTGAACGGCTGCATGAATTAGCTGAAGAGTGTGTCTGTGACGTGCTGGTTCATTTGCCGATCATTCTCGCGAGGATTGCCCATTCATTTACTCTCTATGTTGATAAGTGGTGCAATGTAACTTACAGATGTGAAGGTCGATTATTTTAACTCCTTAACAGAACAGAAATGGCATATGGTGCTTCACAATTATGTGTAAAACTTATAGTTACCTGAGTTCTATCAATTTATGCGATTCTGGAACAGGTCCGGGGGCTAATAAATTACCACAGTTACAGTGTATCTCTGATAGGTTACTTCAGCTTTGTTCTGCTCGGGTGTCTGTCAGGTTCTAAAGGTTTTATGTAACTTTCCCCTCAATTTTTTTTTTTTGTAATTTGTTATTGGCTCAAGCCAAAGGCATGAGTATGTATATAATTAAGTTGCTAAACTATTTATCTTCGAATGTATAAATAAAAGCAGATAGTTTCCCAGCAAGCAGTATCTTAAAAGCTCCAACCTTAATGATATTTGATTATTGTAGAAAACAGGCAACTCTTCTGAAGACTGTTACGGTGCTCTTATTTCGCCCGTCTGATTACCGATGCTTGTAACTAAAACCATGCAAGTAACGTTGCATAAAACTCTCAGTTAATAACTAATTAATAAACACTGCACTCTCTTTATGGATCTGCAACATTTGATGATGTCCTATAGTTGATATGTGAAGCTGGCTTTGAGCCGTAGAGGGGATAATAAAGAAATCAGTTTTAGGTACATATACATAAGACAGACTTAAAGCTGGCAGGCTACAAACACCAAGGTAGTATATTAATCAACTTGATCAGATATGTTTGATTTCTATTTGAATCTTCGATTAAATTAAAGGGCTAATAAGAGCTGGGGATTTTTGGTCAACAGTAAGATTGGAGGACACATCAAAACATCATCCACCCATAAGTATATCATCTCTAGTGAACCAATTTTGAGCTTCATATATAAAACTGCACAAGTTCACAGCTCAGTCAGGGCACATGGGTCCTCATATTTTGGGTACTTGTACAAGATTTTTAACACATGCAGCTCTGATCATCACATGATCTAAAGTTTTAAATGAGCAGATTATTGCTGGGACAAGGACATGAAGCTAGCAAGCCAGTATTGAAAGGGGTACTCTTTATAACTCTCCTTATTTTGTAACTCAAGAGAAGAATATAAATGGCATCCATCAGTAGGAGCAAAGATGGTGTGGTAGCAGTAGCAACACCCATTGGTTAGATCGTGGAGCATAGCTAGTCACCTAACTATTTTGATCACAGAAATGGAATGTGCAGGCATTAAAAATTGAATAACCTGTAAAAATTCAATAATGTCGACTAAAATAAACAAACTCACTCTTTTGATCACCCATATTTTGTTTGTTTGCCTCCTAAAGCATGAAAAACCTAACTTGTAAACGATAACATTATGACTACATCACTAGTAACTATATAATAAACATGGACCAACAAGCATGAGATGCTAAAAAGCACCTCCTATAGCTAATAGCTGGCTAGCTGGAACAATTAGCTCTCAAATGGAGAGAATCAAGATTCTTGTAGTAACATTTCTGACAGCATTCTTATTGTTCATGCCTCAAGGTAATGGCATGCCGCAGCCAATAACTCAGCGCCCCTTATGCGTCTCGCAACTTGCACTAGCCAACTACGCTTGCGGAAGAATCATGCCTCAACAGTCTGAAGCACCAGTATCCTCAGAATCTAACAATCTGTTTCCTGATGCTCACAGGCATGGCCATAGACACAACAACCACAGGCGCAGGCATGAGGGCAGAAACGGGGACTACGACTCCCCCCCTGATAACTGCTGTCGATGGCTGAATGATCTTGATGATGAATGTATATGTGACTTGTTGGTTCGGTTGCCACCATTCCTCGCAAGGCCAGTGCATCAGTACACTGTGATTGTTGGTGATGCCTGCAATATTACTTACACATGCACTGGACGAGGGAGGCTTTGAGTTCATTTGACTGATCGATTTGCTCTCTTTCTGCTATAACTTTTGTTCAAATTCTGCTGGTATTGTTATTGCTTTTGGTATTGGTATTGTTATTGTTATTGGTATTGGTATTGGTATTGGTATTGTTCTGATTCTAAATTTGCTTATGCAAAGCTTTTAAAGTTGATTTATTGCTAGTTAATATTTATTAGTGATTTCTCCTTGTACCTCTCTATAGTTACGTTTCTGTTAAAAATAAAATGTATCTCCCTTAGTTGTGCAATGTCAGATAAATCAAGATAACTTGCACAATTTCATGTATTTCAGCCTATTTCTTCTGCATGCATTTCAATTTCAAGTTGCTCATCAACACAACTATTTTATATATAATATTGGCTTACTACATTCACAACTTCTTAAATTTGACATGTTTGATCGATTTATCCCTTCAACACACGAAAAAAAAAAAAGGACAAATCTTCTTTTTAACAACTTCAAGTCTTTAAATATTTATTTTGACATAAATTGAAAAAAATAAACTGATAAAATATATCAAATACGAAAGATTACAAATGTATTATACGATATAATTCGTCAATTTCAAGGACCCTCAAATATCATATAATTTAAATCCACGAAAAGAAACGACAAGTGTAAACTATTTAGAACAGTGAATGATTCTCAAAAGAAAAAAAAAATTATTCAAAATTCGTTGTATTAGCTCTTTGTACTGTCATCGTTTTTCCTGGTTGAATATGGCTTGGACTGGTGTGATTCAAAAAATGTTTATTCAATGTATTAGACTCCTGCATTATTATTGTATTTTCTTGTTGAATATGGCTTGGACTGGTGTTACTCACAAAAGATTTTTATTCAAAGTTGGTTGTATTAGCTCTTGCATTATTATTGTTTTTTTCTTGTTGAATATGGCTTGGACTGGAGCTGGTAATTGCAATTTATTTTTATTTTTGTCATGTAGTTAAAAAGTACTTTGTTTTTTTAAATATAATTTTCATTCATTAGAGAAAAGAGTTACATTGAAAGAGTAACAGATTACAATACATAATTCAATTTGTAATCATATAAAGAAACATATCATTTTCTAAGAGTATTCCAGAAAATTACAAAAATTATATGAATTTAAGCAGTGCAATATTGAAAAAAATCTTAATGGTTGACATCTATATTTATCAATTTTTCTGATGTAACTAAGGAGTCAAAAGCAGCTGAATTTGACAATTTTCTTTAGTATTTTACCTTCATATAATCAAAATTTTCTTATTTGATGCTCCCTTCGACAAATCCAACTGCAAAATCATAAAAAAAAAAAAAAAACTATGATTTCAAACTAGATACGAAGATCTAGTAGAAAAAGAACAAGAAAAACATACTAGAATTAAAGATTATAACTCTAATTTATGTTATTTAAATACAAAATAAAAAATATATAAAAAAGAAAAGTAGATGATTTTTAGCCAAAAATAGCCAAAACCATCCAAAAAAAATCATTCATGAAAACCACCAAATTGAGAAAAAGATGAAAAAGACCGTGGGATGAGATTAAAAAAAGTACTTTGTTGGGTAGTGTAAAAAGTTGGAAATGATACTGAATTACAGACCGCCTACGCAACTCCCTGGCATGTTTGAATGTGATGGATCAATTACATGGTTTTGTTCAGCATAAACAGTTAGTGCAGAATCTGTCTATCCATACATTGATTCATTTGTACGTTTTCTTCTTTTCTTTCGTTCTTTTTTTTACCCTTTCTTTAATTATTTCCCTTCTTTTGCTTCCTTTATTGTCACAATAATGTTCTACACGTTTTTGAGAGATAATTTAACGGTCATTATTTAATAATATTGTAAAATATAGAGTTTAAATTTTATTATTATTAATTTATAAAATTATTTCACCTAATTTTAAGAAAATTATCTAAAAATTTGAATTGACTAAAGTATGTAAGACAACACTGTTTTATAATAAATAAAATGAAAATGCGAAATTTTCTTTAAATTTTTTTAACTTTTTCTCATTTAAACTAATCGGCGTTTTTTCCCATTTAAACTAATAGACGTTGACAAGAAGTTACAACTTTAATATTTTCTATGGTTAATAAAGAGGTCATATGATTTAAATTTTAATAGAACATGAAACAATTTTTTTCTTTTAAATCGATCAAGGTAGGAGTTGAGCACTGCATCTTAAAATGAGTTACTTGTTAATTACTCTCTCACTTGTTACAACTTTAATATTTTTGGATTGGAGTTAAAGATATGAGATGTAACGATTATATGTGTAACTATTAAGAGAGTAACAATATTGCAAGCGTGATAGTTAATTTATTAACGTTGTTTGGTAAATAAAAGGGTAATTGTAATCGATTTTTTTTTAAAAAATTGTTAATATATATAAAATAATTAAATAATTAAATTTTCATAAACAATAAAATTAATTTTTAAAACATCAAATAATTAAAAAAAAATTACTAGAAAAATTTCATGAAAATAAAATTACATAATATATATTTATACATTTCTAAAAAAAGAAATAAAGAAAAATAAAATGATTTATGCATTTTTTGATTTCTGTTTCATTAATGTAGAAAAACTGAGAAAAAATAATTTATTAATAAACATAAAATACTAAAAAATAAAATATTTAATAAAATATTTTTTATAGGCCTTCATCTTACCCCAACTAAATTAATAAAATACATAAAAATGAAGTTAACTATTAACTGTTAATCTTAATATTTTAAAGTTTGGCAAACAAAATTAAAAGAAGTTAATGCACTATAAAAGTAACATTTACACTCTTTTAATTTCAACCCAAATTTACCCTAGTTAAACAAGTATATACCATTAAAATAAAAAAAGAGTAATTGAAAAATTTCTATTGTAAATTTTTGTCCTTCCAAATATATAATGTTCCTGCCTGCATGCTCTTTGTTCGCTTTACCGAAGCTCTTGCCTTTATTTTTTTTTAATTTTTTGGTCGAAGGCTAAAAAAATAACTCTACTTTTATTAATTTTAGGTGAATTTTGCACCCACACATGCAAAAATCTTGTCTCAACGGTTCAATCACTCTTAAGAATATTTGGAATTTACCATCCAATTATATATATATATATATATTAGCAGTATCATATATTAGTACTCTATAAAAACATAATTGTTGCTTGTTAGCGTTAATAAGAAGGAAATATTTAATTCTAATAATGGGTATAGAACACTACAAATATAAATTTCATCCGTGAGAATAGGTTAACAAGTTAATCCTTAATGTTGTTAGATTTGAGTTTAATCCTCGTTAAGCAATGTAACCAATTGATCTAAACTTGGTTCGAAATATATATACCTCTACAATGTATTTGTTTGATTTCTTTTCTTTGTCTTGTTCTATTGTTGTTGTTTTCCTTTTCTGAAAAAGAAAATTCAATGGATGGCGCCCATAGCGCTGACATGCATGATTATAATTTCAAGTGTCAATGTCGAGTCAAATGTCCGATTCCAAAATGATCGTCGACCAAAGTTTCATTTATTCTATACAGGTCCATACATATATATATATTCTCACAAGGTCCAAATAAGATAGAAGGAATGACAGTGAAATTCTATTCCATGGTAATTTAGCTTGAAAGGCAACTTAGCTCTATATATATATATATATCTACACTAACAGTCTTCAAATGAAAGAAAAATAAAAATTTTACCTGGGAGTAGTTAAATAGTAACTATTCTCTAAAAACATAATGAATTGTAAAGTTCAATTTATATCGTAATCAATTTAAAGGGAAGGTAGTCCATCAATATGTAAGTCATATGAACTTACTATTAGTAAGAAAATAAAATAAAATTTTGATTTCAAACCTTTCATGTATAAAAATAGTCATTGAAAGAGTTTGAGTGCATGTAATTTCATTCATATTAATCAGTATTCTTGTAACTATCAACTTAAAAATAAGACATTATTATTATTATTATTATTATTATTATTTTGAAAAAATTATTATTTTATTATTAAGCAGTTGGATATAAGTTAATTATTTTAATTTTAACATAAATTTGATGGAAAAAAATAAAATACCAATATTTTTTTTATTGAATATCAATCACTTAAAAAACTCAAGCCTATAATAGTAGAAAAAATCAATAAGGTATTGTTTAAAAAAAATCAATAAGGTAGAAATTAAAATTAAAAAAAATCAATAAGGTAGAAATTAAACCCATTTATCAATTAAACTAAGTTTGGATTTTAATTGATTCTTTCATTATTGATTAAAAAAATTCATAAGAACAAGTATTTCCGTACGTCCCACTTTCTGGCTCTAATCTCTATACATATAAAATTAATATTTTCTATTCCAAAAACATTATTTTATATTTTATGTAGACATCTAAAGTGCCTTTACAATCATGAAATCAATGATAGAGAGGTCTTGGAATCATCATATCTTCAGAATAAATAAATTAAAAACTTTTCCTGTTGAGGGAGTCAATTGATGAAGTGAATAAATCTTTTCCTTTTATGAAATGGCCACAAGAATAATAGCTTTTTCCTCTTATTGCATAGAAAATTAATTAATTAATTTTAAAGAATATCATTGGCCAACAAAACATTGGTTAATTTAGCATCTAGACTACACCACTTACATGCAACTTATGAACAACTGCTTTGATTAATGATAAATGTAGTTGTTAATTAAAGAGAACAAAAAAAAAATCAATAAATAGTTGTGATGATGTGATAGTATGTTTGCCAAAAGAAGAAGAAGACAGCATAATTTTCTTATAGGTTACAGAAGTATCTTTGTTAACCCAAGAGCAGTCCACTCTTGGGCGGCCAAATCAGGTTAGCCGATGTGATTAGGACGCCACAATTGCTAGCCGAGATTCAGATTTTATTTTTTTTGGTAAGGTTTATTGTTTATATACCAACATTTAGACAATTGCTAATTGAATGGAACATGAGTTCCATGAACATATTTATTAACCTATATTCTACCATAAACTATTGATGTGGGATCCGAGGTCCTTTATCATTTGGTATTCATATAAAAACAGTTTGGACAGGACCCCCACCAACAAGCTTTTTGTTTATCCTAGATAGACATTCAAACATGGCCATGGTTTTATGGAAAGGTGTCTTCTATTTCTGATCCAATTGTGTGTATTCTATTGAAAAAAAAAATATTTTGTGCTAATTTTTAAATATTTATTTAAAAAAAATCAATAAGTGTTGAGTAATTTGTAATGATTTTATTTGAATCATAGACATATATTCTTTAAAATCAATGCAAAATCAAGTTGATAGTTATATTTTGACTTGATGGTTGATGATTGAAAATTATATCTCCTTGCCATCTAGTTGTACAATTAAATATTTATTTTTTTGGTAAAATTTATGAAGAGTTTTTTAATGACATTTGACTACTTAATTTTTTGTACATATGTTCCGTGTTTATGTTCTTATTTACTAGGTTATTTTTAGAATTTTTTCAAAGTTGACAACTAAATAAGTGATGAATGTTAACAAGAAATTACTATATTTTTTTAATCTAAACTTTTGGTATTCAAAGTCTATAAGATTTCCAATTTGATTCATGGTTTTAGCCAAAATCTCTCAATAATTAATTTAACATAATTATATATAACACAATTTGAATTTAAAAGGCCACTTACAAGAGCACAAATAGTTACTGTAGTTGGCAACTCTTGGTTTTAGAGGTAATCGTCTCCTTTTTATGATTAGTTTCATATTTTCCAACTGGATTACAAAGCTTATATCAATACTTGAATGTGTGCCAAATTCCGCCCGCCCTATACCAATATTTGAACGTACGCTAAACCACCACCCCTCCCCCCCCTAACGTTACTATTTCAAATCAAGTATGGTATATAAATTTCGTGTGCCATGTAAGCCTTATGGTGTCAAGAAATAAGGCATGCACGAGTGTAAATTTAGATCATAAGTATTATTATCATTCAAATCTTTTTAGAGCATATATTCAAGTTAATTATCGATTTCATGGTATGAATTAGTCGACTATGAATTATAAATATGCATTCTTAGCGCCAACTTCATGTAAAAACATAATTCAACAGAAGAAAAATGTTTACAAAGATGACAGTCTGAATTTAAATTAGTATACAGCAAGTTTACAGAACTATATAGTACCACTCTGCAGAACATAAGAGAGGATGATCAGCTAATACTAACTAATTTTATGTATTTTTGTTTAAGACACTCTGCAAAGTAAGCAGGAACTTTAGCAGCAGCAGCAGCAGGATTTGAACTGTAAAGGAACTGTCTAACAATGGCAAAGCTGGGTCTGGTCACGAGCTTATTCCAAGCTTCATCAGCTTCCTTTCCATGCTTACGGAACGCTTCAGTAGCATCGATTCGATGAATATTCCACCCTTTAACATTCTTTAGCCTAAGAATTTTCTCCAGTTGACGACGAGCTAACTTGCAATTGTTACGCTTTACTTCAGATATTGCTTCTTGAAGCAGTCTGGCACAGTTGGCTTCGTCAACGTCAGAACATGCTTTAGCTTTTAAGTACTTATCAAACTCAGGAACTCCAATGGATTTCCTGATGCCTTTTGAGTAATCAGCAGAGGGATCAAACATGTTCCTCACTTCTTCGACCATTCCTTTTTTAACCATCTGGTCGACTCGTTTGATTAGGAATTCTTCTAGCACATGCAGTGAAACATCAACCCAGAGAAAACAGCAGTCATATTTCGATCGGAATCTACAGTCTGGATCATCAACCAATGCTTCAATGTAAGAATTAGAGCCTCCAACGATTATTGGAAGCAACCCGCGGCTCGAAATTGATCCAGTAGCTAGTGAAGCCACACTGCAGAAATCCTTAGCTGTGAATTCAGCATTAGGATTAACTACTCCTAACAGGTGGTGTGGGAAGCCTGACATCTCTTCCTCAGTAATTTTATTGGTAGTAATGTCAAGACCTTTATAAACTTGCATTTTATCAGAATTTATGATTTCAGCTGGGAATTGATGTGCCAAGTCCAGAGACAGTCTAGACTTGCCAGTTCCAGTTGCGCCCATCAAAATCACAACTTTTGATTTCTGCCATCTAGAAGTAACAATGTCCATTTTCCTGCCAGTAGGTATAATGTCGAGCACCTTTCGATATTGTTGACGATGATGATGTGTTTGTTGGCAAAAGGACATGGATAAACTCATGTTTAAGAACCTGTTTTCAGCCTATAGCTCCTATCTGCATGTACCCAACAATCAAAAACATGTAGAAAATAATTAATTACTAATGAAATTTTATATAAAAGTAAACCAAATTTGCACCCTTATTATAAGCTTAAGGAACGTGTAAAATATCTTTCAATTGAGGAACTAACCTTACCTTAATGTATTTGAAAAGATGGGGAAATTGAGCTTTAATTTAATTACCAAGAATTGATGATGGAAGATGTAAAATTGTCGCAGAGAAGTTGAAAAGAGTAACAGAAGTAGTAGTAATGGTAGAAAATTGCCATGAATGGTATGTTTCCAAGTTTCAATCTATTGCAGGAGGCCTTTGTAATGCATTGGCATTTATAGGCCAATTTGCAGTTTTTTTTTTTTTTTTGAAATTCTGATTAATTTCGACTATTCAGGGGCATGGAAGGGCATTATTTTGAATAATATGAACGAAGAGAATCTGATATTACTATATGATCAAGATTTGTCTTTCATTGGCAGTATTTGTTGGATTTTCTTGCTTAATGGCCTTCCCACGAAGGCCATTGCTTTGGATATGATCGAAAAATTATCCTAACAAAAACCTATTATATTTTGAATTGTTGACTTATTAATATTTTGAAGAAAATTATACCATTTAATTATAGTTTTTTATAAAGTAATTTAAAAAAAAAAAGTAAGTGAATGTAAAATCATAAAAAATTAAAAAAATTTAGTTACCTTTTTCTTTTTCTCTTTTCTCTTAATTCTTATTTTTCATTATAACTTTTTTTTTTCACTGCCAATCATCTTTTCGATCGGCGGTGGTCCCTTTTATTTCTATTTTATTTGTTTTATTTTATTTTTTAACATTGAATAACTATAGATCTTTGATTTGTTTTTTTTTTGATTGAAATTTTAAGATTCTCCTTTGTGGAATTTTTATGGTTTTTCTTTATGAAATTTGGATCTCTTTATTGTGATTTTTTTATTGATATTTCTACAATTAGACTCATTTAAAAATTAAAAAATCGATTCACGGTTAAATAAAGCTGCTAAGTGGAGTATAAATTAAAAAATTTATAATTTCAATGAGATTTATTCTTATATTTTTTAATTGTATAAATATTATTATTATTTTTTTATTAAATATATTTTTAATTTTTAATAAATGAAAGATTTATCTTTTTCTCTAGAAAAAGTAAGAGAAGAAGAATATAATGTCCGAATCGATACCTTAAATAAAAAATGCCATGGACTTTCTTTAATTAGTAATTTTTCTTGGTTAAAAAAAGAAATTGACGAAAAGCGACAGAAAATTAATTAAAAGGGAAACTATCAAATAAAAAATTTCAACTCAAGATTAATATTAGCTAGTCAAATGAAGATGCTCTGTAAGGTATTTATACTGTATATGAACTAAGGGAAATATAAAAAAAAGAAGGAAATAGGATAGAAATTAAATTTTGTGTTATTTAGTTATTAAAAATTAATAGAGGAGAAAAAAATTAAAAAGAAACTATCGAATTAATCTCTCTCATTTCCTTTCTAGAAGATGAAATTAATTATACCTCAAATTGAGATTTAAAATCTTTCAATTTCAAAATATATTATAATTTAAAATTATATTTTTTTCAAATATTTTTCATTAATTTTCTTTTATTACTTACTTTTAAGTTATCAAATACAATAAAATCTATAATTTTTATTCACTCATTTTCTCCTCACTTTTCTTCCCATTAAAAAAACTTTTCATTTCCTTTGCAGTTCTCATGCTGCTGAGTGTTATAGAAAGTGTAAGGAATGGTACTTCTTCAACCTTAAAGCAAATTGCAGAGTCTTTTGGCCAAGATCATTCCTACAGTGACTGGGAATGTTTTGAGCCTGGTTGTAATCGACTAAAAAAAGAAAGAAAAAAAAAATCTGGTTCCTTCAAGCTATAGCAAGTGGTGAATGGATGGACATGACCCTTTGAAACGATGAATTTTCTTTCAACTTTCTTCTATACTTGTGAACCCCCACGAGCAATCTATCGACACTAGGCCTCAACAAGGCAAAAAATTAAAATGTCATTTTGTTTTTGGCAGGTTTTGAGTTTATTTTCTTTTTTTCCATCAAAACTCTTTATTTATTTTCTTTCTTTAATTTTTTGCTATATATATATAGGCCTATATAGCAAGAAATTGCGTCTTGTGATTTGCCAATAGCTAGTAGCCTCGCCCATTTGCTCCACTAATCAAGCATCAGCGGCTCTTGCAGCTGAAGATGGACCACCTATCTATATGTATATTTTTTCTCCTCTTCTTTGACGTACGATTACACCCACCAGTTTTATCTACCGACACTTCACGCAAGCTAAAACAGAGCAACTTTGCTTTTATAATTAATCATCTAAGTTACATATTATTGTGGAATTCAGGTTAATTTATACCAATAATAAATCTATTTTAAAAATTATTGTACATGTGACTAAAATGAAAATGATTGTATTAAAAATCACCTTAAGGTAGATTCTTAGAAAAGAGTGGTGGAGTCATAATGTCTTCTTAAAAATTACACTCCTTGGACAAAATCTATCAAGATAAGTAATTTTAATAGCACAATAATTAATAATAAATATAACCGACAATAGCTATTAAATAGACATAAAAGAGAACATCAAAATTTAACGAGGTTCGGTCAATTATACTTACGTTCTCGGATACTACCAAAATAATATTTCACTAAATGAAAAAATATTACAAAAGAGAGAAAGAATACAAATAGCCTAAATATAGGAGAAAACTAATTTTGTGGGATGATTTAACTAAAGAGGAGGAGGTGTCCTTTTATAGCCTTAGGACTCCTCCCACTTCCCCTAAACTTTCAATGTGGGATTCCTAAATTTTGCCAAAAAACAACAAATCTTCACCTTGGTAAAATTCCATATAATTCTCTCACACATCCAAACTTCAGTAGTGTCTGTAAATTCCAGCTTTCAATTTTCAACAATATTGACCAAGTATAAACAAGTTTTAAACTTGACCGTAGTTGCTTCGTCCTTGCATGATAAACCTAGTTCTTGGTAAATGAATAGCACTCTGACTGTCATAATGCACTTTGATGTGCTTCTACTCCATTCCCAGTTCACCAAGCAACCCTTGAAGCTAAATTGCCTCCTTCACAGCCTTTGTAATTGCCATATACTCTACCTCTATAGTAGACAAAGCAACTGTTGACTGTAAGGTGGACTTCCAACTGACTGGTGCTTTTGCAAGAGTAAACACATAACTAGTAGTTGACCGACGCTTGTTCATATCACCAATATAGTCAGAATCACAATACCCAACTACACATTGATCGTCTTTCTTATCCTACTGAAATATCAAACCAACATCTACGATGTTCAAAAGATACTGTAGAATCCATTTCACAGCTTGCCAATGCTCCTTTCCAGGATCATGCATATACCTGCTCACAACCCCAACTGCTTGTTAAATATCAGGCCTCATACACACCATTGCATACATCAAGCTACCAACAACACTTACATACGGTACTTTTGTCATGTATTCCCTTTCTGCATCATTCTTTGGTGACATGGATGCACTAAGCTTGAAATGAGGAGCAAGTGGTGTTCTAACTAGTTTTGACTTCTTATTCATGCCAAAACGTTTTAGTACCTTTCTCAGATATGCTTTCTGAGATAAACAAAGCCTCCCCAATTTTCTATCTCTAGATATCTCCATGCCGAGAATCTTCTTTGCTTCACCGAGATCCTTCATCTCAAACTCCCTATTCAATTGAGTCTTCAATTTCTCAATTTCTGTCTGACTCCTGGAAGCTATCAACATATCATCAACATAAAAAGAAGATATATATAGGATATGTCTTGTAGCTTGCGTAAATATACACAATGATCATATTTGCTTCTTGTGTAATTTTGCCCTATCATAAATTTTTCAAATTGCTTGTACCATTACCTTGGAGATCGTTTCAATCCATACAATGATTTTTTCAATTTGCATACCATCTTTTCTTTCCCAGCAACTTTGAATCCATCTGGCTGAGTCATATAGATTTCCTCCTCTAAGTCTCCATGTAAAAATATAGTTTTTACATCCATCTGAACTAGTTCTAAATCCAACTGTGCTACCAAATAGAGGAATGCTTTACAACTGGAGAAAAAACTTTATTATAATCAACTCCCTTCGTCTGAGCATAGCCTTTAGCCACCAATATTTCTTTGTAGCAAATATTATCCTTGTTAGGAAATCCATCTTTCTTTGCATATACCCATTTGCAACTAGTTGCCTTCTTTCCCTTTGGAAGACTAGCTAGTTTCCATGTTTCATTCTTTTGAAGGGACTACATTTCTTCATCCATTACGATCCTCCACCTTTTCTATTCTAAACTTTGAATTGCTTCATTATAAGTTGTAGGAACGTCATCAATTACAATTGGTGATGTAGAAGCGACCATATTAGCATAGCGAGCAGGTTGTCTGATGGTCCTCTTTCCCTTTCTTTGTGCAATTGATTCTTGTTGCTATGGAGGTTCTTGGGTCTAAACCTCTTCTTTATCTGACTCTTCTTCTACCATAGGAGAGTCATCATCAGTTTCTTTATTGGCTGGGACAATTTTGGTGTGATTAAACTCCACCTGTTTGGGAGTACCATATGTCTGCTCCATTTTTTCTGAAGTCACCTTTCTCAATTATGGTAGATTCATCAAAGGTAACATCCTTGCTGAGAATTACTTTCTTTGTTTCTAGACACCAAAGACGATAGCCTTTCACACCAGAGGTGATCCCCATAAAGATCGCCTTCTTTGCTCTTGGATCCAGCTTTGACTCCTTAATATGGTAGTATACAGCAGAACCAAACACATGTAAGGAATCATAATCTATAGCAGGTTTTCCAAACAACTTCTCTAATGGCGTTTTACCACCTATAGCAATTGATGGTAAATGGTTGATAAGGTGACAAGCATATACTACAGCCTCAGCCTAAAATTCTTTACCCAACCGAGTATTGGACAATATACACCAAACCTTCTCCAGCAATGTCTGGTTGATATGCTCTACCACCCCATTTTGTTGTGGTGTATTTCTGACAGTGAGGTGTCTGACAATACCTTCATCTTCACAGATTTTCAAAAATGGATCATTTTTTAATTCTCCACCATTGTCTTTACGGAGACATTTGACTTTTCTGCCTGTTTGAGTCTCCACCATCTTTTTCCATTTAAGGAAAATTTCCAGCACCTCATCCTTTATCTTCATTGTATACACCCAAACTCTCCGGGAAAAATCATCAACAAAAGTGACATAGTAGTTTTTTCCTCCTAACGAAGATGTCTTAAAAGGCCCCCACACATCTGAATGAATATAATCCAAAATACCCTCAGTATTATGGATTGCTGTTCCAAATTTCACCCTTATTTTCTTCCCTTTTATACAATGCTCACAAAAAAATAATTTGCAAGCCCGAGCTCCTTTCAATAATCCTTGATCTATCAATAATTTTAAGGATTTTTCACCAGTATGCCCCAAGCTCATATGCCATAACCTGGTTACTTCTGAATTCTAATCATCAATAGAAGCTGTTAGTGTTGCTGTCCCAACAATTTTACTACCCAAAAAGTAATACACATTATTTCTTTTTCGAATTCCCTTCATTATCATAAGTGCACCAGAGATGATCCTCATAATCCCATCTTTCGCCCTTACTTCGAAACCTTTTGACTCTAAGGTTCCCACAGAGATAAGATTCCTCATTAAATCCGACACATAATGAACACCTGTTAGGGTTGTGATTGATCCATCCTAATTCCTCAAGTGAATTAAACCAATCCCATGTGTGTCAAGAGGGGCATTATTTGCTGTGTAGACAACTCGACCTTTTAGTTCTTTAAAGTCAAAGAACCATTCTCTTTTGGGGGTCATATGGTGGCTACAAGCTGAATCTAACAACCACAAACTAGAACAACTGGGTGATGGTGTAGCAGCAATTGAGATATTTGAATTTGCATCATCACACTCAGCTATATTTGACTTTAGGACAGCCTTTCCCCTTTCAGGTTTGCCTTTATTCTTTAGCTTGGGACAATCTTTCTTCGAGTGCCCTTTTTCTTGATAAAAGGCACATTGATCTTTGCTTAGTCTAGACTTTGACTTTGATCTCCCTCTCCTTTCTTTATTCTGACTCTGTGAACGGCCTCTAACAACAATAGCTTCTGCTTCTACACTTGTGTTTTCTTGCTTTTCTTTCTTTCTTAATTTATAACTATATAAGGCAACAGTTACTTCACTGAGTGACACATCAACCTTCCCATGAAGTAGAGTAGTTTCAAGATATTTAAACTCATCAGGAAGTGATCTCATCAACATCAGAGCCAGATCTTCTTCTTTAAAGGCCACGTCCATATTCAGCATATAAGTCACAAGCTGATTAAAGCTAGTAATGTGATCATTCATAGTGGTGCTTGGAATATAGTTGAAGCAGAACAATCTTTTTTTCATGTAGAGTTTGTTCTGACCGCTTTTCTTAAAAATTTGCCTTCCAATGCCTTCCACAATTTAATTGGAGAAGTTTCTTTAGAAAATGCATACTTCTGCTCTCTAGAAAGACATGATTGAATGGTACCACATGTCAATCTGTTGATCATCTTCCATTCTTTCTCCTCAACATCATCTGGTTTCTTTTCTTTAATGGCAATGTCTAGACCTTGCTGAAAAAGAGCATCTAGAACCTCACTTTGCCACATGCGGAAATGGTCCGTGCCATAAAAAATTTCCACTGCAAATCTAGCATTTATCATAGCAGTTCTTCCCAAAATTGAAGATGAAGAAGATGTTGACTTCGATGTGGATTCTTTTGTAATGTCTGTCATTTCTGCTACAAATTCTATTTAATAGCTTTCAATGCAGAATGCCAATTAGCCCAAGGAAATTTTTTCTGATGTGCAAGATCAGCCTAAGCCGCAACCACGGAGCATACTAAAATAAACCAAGAGAGCTCTGATACCAATTGTTGTGGAATTCAGGTTAATTTCCACCAATAATAAATTCACCTTGAGAACTATTGCATAGGTGACTAGAATGAAAATGATTGCACTAAAAATCACCCAAGGTAGATTCCCAGGAAAGAGTGGTAGGGTCACAATGCCTCCTTAAAAACCACACTCCTTAGACAAAATCTATCAAGACAAGTAATTTTAATAGCACAATAATTAACAACAACTATACCCGACAATAGCTATTAAATAGACATAAAAGAGAACACCAAAATTTTAAGAGATACGAACAATTATGCCTACGTCCTCAAACACTACTAAAATAATATTTCACTAATTGAGAAAATATT
>CATIWM010071364.1:0-13848 GCA_949671775.1 Mallotus repandus
AGTTGTAATCAATAAGCATTACTTGGCACTTTTAAAATTGTGGAAGAGAAAAGAAAGGGAAAAGGGTATAGCTAAGCGATAGCTCGAACAAGATCAAGTTTTAAGCGGTGATCAACAAATTCTTTAAATTTATGGATTTTGTCCTGACGATGATCATAGCTATTAATTGCTTGAATATACCTATCAAACATAAGACCACCAATTTAGTTGAGGCATTTTATCAAGCAGGTTGCTTACAAACTATAGCATAAGTCCAAACAGTTACAAAAATTGAATTTCACATCACTGTTAAGTTTTCAGCATCATTTGGATATTCTTGTCTTTTTACATACACTTTTAGATGCCATAATTGTCAAGTCACTAATTGGCGATGAAGTGGCAAGTTTTTTTTAAATCGTGGGCACCACATGTGCACAATCAACAGTCATACCACCAATGCCGGACAAAAACACTTATTTGAATCAATTTTAACGAGTTCATACACCTAATTGCAAAAAAGAAAAAAGTCCAACTACCAAAATAATAAAAATTAAAAAAATATACACATCAATTGTGAAATTTTTCCTTTTCATAAAAAAAAAGTAAAAAGCCCATGAGGATTTGATAGAGTGATCAAAACTAAGTTATAACTAAATTAACAAGCTCATGATCGATTTCATGGAATTTTTTGATAGAGAACCTTGCCTGAGAGGGGATAATCTATCTTCCAAATCTTCTCGTAAGTCTTTAGCACAATCAACCCAAACTACAAATTGAGTTATCGTGGCAAAAGAGATCTCATCAATCATGAAAGAACCATGGTGTTACATCGACAAATTGAAGCTTGAACTTGAGCCAAACTTTAAAGAGGTTAAATTTGTAATCGAGCCAAACTTTGAAAACGTCAAATTCTGCTAATTTTTTTTTAAAATTGGGAGATCATATGATTTTAGCATTGATGGACTGCAAAACAAGGGACAACCATCTCCTTTCAAATCAACAACGGCAGTAATCAAATTCTACACATCAAAATACCCTTAGAAAGAAGTTACCGCTGCCAATTTCAATGTTACGTTATATAAACTCCATTTAGAAAAAAAGGTTCCGCCAAACTTTGTAAAAGTCAAAGTATGTATTGTTTGTAGCATAGACAGCGCTCAATGTGAGGCTGTTTTTACAGGAAATGTGACTTTGGCATGAACAATTATAAGAGGAATAATCCTGCGAAGACAAGGTTAGTTAGTTAGTCACCTAGCCATGTGCACCAACACTATTAACTTGGTGAAAGAGCACATGTAGTAGTCATTGGGCCTATACGGCTACACCAGCCACCATGTCGCATGCCTGTCAATGCTATTACTTTCCATCTTCTATAAACTATTACTCAAAGATCTCAAGATATGCATTCAGTCTGATCCTTGCAATTAAACTTCATCCGCAGTCAAGATATGTATTCCTTAAATAAATCATCCCCCAAGTTTTTTCTGATTTTGTTCTTCTGTTTTATTATTCATTTCCTTGCTTTTGTTCCCATAGCATCTTCTCTTCTTGCTGTTAATAATGAAGCAGAGGCTCTTTTAAGATGGAAACTCACGCTTGATAACCTTAGCCAATCTATCGTCCTTTCTTCCTGGAATGGACGCAGGCCCTGTAATTGGTTTGGAATCCACCGCAAAAAGGCTGGACATATTGTGAGTATAAGTATTGCACATTCTACTTTGAAGGGTACCCTTCAGAAGCTCGATTTTTCATCCTTTCCTTATCTTATTAGCCTTGTTCTACGCAATAACTCACTCTATGGCACCATTCCATCAAATATTGGTAATGTTTCACATCTCATTAGTCTTCACCTTTCTTTCAACAATATGTATGGAAACATCCCTGAAGAAATTGGCATGATTAGTTCACTCACTCATCTCATTTTGCATGAAAATTAACTCAATGGCTCCATACCTACTTCCGTCAGAAATTTGAGCCGCTTAACTACTCTTTATCTCAAAGACAACTTGCTTTCTGGTTTCATACCACCTGAAGTTGGAATGATGAAATCTCTTATATCGCTCGATGCTTCCAACAACCACCTTAGTGGTCCAGTTCCTGCAACCATGGGAAATTTAAGTAACTTGATATTTCTTCACCTAGATGTTAATGAATTCTCTGGTTATATTCCCACAGAATTAGGAAACCTTGGACGTCTTTTCTCACTTCAACTTTCTACAAATAATCTCGTTGGTACCATCCCTTCTTTCATAGCAAGCATGACCAACTTATCTGTGCTGAATTTGGACCATAACCAACTTTCTGGTTCCATACCTCACCAACTAGGAAAGTTGACATCACTCACTGTACTTTCATTGAATTCCAATTATCTCATTGGTGTAATCCCAAATTCCATAGGAAACATGACGTCACTGAATATACTTTCATTGCCTTCCAATTACCTCACTGGTGAAATCCCTAAATCAATTGGAAACTTAAGAATTCTACCTTCTCTTTCCCTATTCGAAAATGAATTCTCTGGCAATCTTCCCTCAGAGATGGACAACCTTACTCAACTATCCAGATTCCAAATCTACTCCAACAAATTTATTGGGCAGTTACCGCAAGACATATGCATCGGTGGTGAAATTGCTTATTTCTCTACTTTTGACAATTTTTTCATGGGCCCTATTCAAATAAGCTTGAGAAACTGTAGCGAATTGCTAAGACTCAGGCTCGAAAGAAACCGGTTCACTGGAAATTTAGCTGAAGACTTTGGCACATTCCCACACTTGAACTATGTGGATTTGAGCGACAATAACTTCTATGGTGAACTTTCATGGAAATGGAAAGATTTTTGGAAATTTTCAACAGTGAAAATCTCAAGGAATAATATTTCTGGCCATATTCCAGCTGAAATTGGAACTCCAACTCGTTTGCAAGCACTTGACCTTTCCTGGAATCAGCTTGTTGGGTCTATTCAGAAAGAATTAGGGCAGTTGAAGTTGTTGCACCTGATCCTCAACAATAATAAGCTTTCGGGAAGCATCCCTCAAGAAATAGAAATGCTATCTGAGTGGATCAATTCCCAAGCAGATTGGCAAATGTTAAAAAATGTTGTTCTTGAATCTCAGCGTAAACAAATTCACAGACAATATTCCTTTAGAGATTGGAAATTTACACGCTATGCGAGGCCTTGATCTTAGTCATAATTTGTTAACGAAAGAGATTCCACAACAGCTTGGAGAGTTGCAAAGAATAGAGACGCTAAACCTCTCGCACAATTTGCTGTCAGGTTCCATTCCATCTAATTTGGATAAGCTGACGAGCTTGACTGTGGTGAATATATCCTACAATGAGTTAGAAGGTGATGTGGTCCAAGAACAAGCTTTGGAGTTCTTAGACAAATTGGATAGGCAGTGGCATTTTCGTAATTAAAGTGAAGTTTTGAGTGTCCGATTTTAGTGATTTCGGTGGCTAATTTGGGTGGAATTAGGCCACTGATTCAAAGTCACCAGCTTTGCTTGTAATGCCCTATAGATTTTGGCCAAATTCGATTGTTTAGGCCTTCAAATTGCTGTTTTTCTATTTCAGTAATTTTTCCTCTTTTTATTAGGAGTTTATTTAGGGTTTATTTTAGGTATATAAGCTTATTTTTCACCTTGTTTGGATGACTTTTGATTTCTAATAAAAATTATAGACTTTGTTTATTCCAAATCCCCTAGAATTCGATAGAATCAATAGGGTTTTGAAGATTGCAAATCGGTATTCCTTTGAATCAACGATTTTTGCAATTATCTACCTTTCGCTACATCACTTTGGTTATAATTACTATAAAATGTAAAGTTGATATATTAAATTGCCAAAAATGTGAAAATTTATTGATAAAATTAATTAAAGTGGGTGATAGATGGACACGTTAATTCTTATAAATAATTGATCAAATTTAATTTTTTTTTTCCAATTTTAAAAGTTAAAATAAATTTATAAAAAATTATAAAAGCTATAATTTTTAATACAAAAAAAACCTTTAAACATTTTTGATTAAGCTCTATTTATCGCTCATTTTATAGCATGATCTTCTTAAACAAAAAATTAAAAAATAATACTCAAATTTACAATTTTGTAACATAAACAAATATAAAAATATCTCTATTCCTATACAGCTATTTTTCTTTATTGCAGCTAAACAAAACGACATGAATTTACACTAAAATTTACATGAATTCTTCTATATATAAGCTTTAACCATTGTTATGATCCCTACTATTAGCAGGAGACCCTGAAGAACTCTTGGAAGAAGAAAGAGGCATTGTACTTGGAAACAAAACTAAGCTCCCTTCTTGTTGAGAGCTTAAGCTTGTGGCAGATTTATTCAAATAGCTCGAAGCACACCCTATTCCGTTACTACTGTGGTTACTTGAATGCAGCATGTTAAATGCTGGTGACTGACGATCACCCAACTTCAAATTTAAGCCAGAATAATGCTCTCCTGCACCATGATTATTAGTGCTACTACCTACATTGCTACCAACAAATGATGTGATTGCAGCTGCCAAGGCTGATCTAAAAGTGGGATTCGAAGCAATTACCTGTGTTGCAGCTGCAATGCTATCAGCCGTCAAAGATTGTTGATTATGAGGAGAAGGAGTTGTGGTGATCTGGGTGTTTAACATTTGCATGTAAGGCTGGTAAAAATGAGGATAATCTTGGTTTGATTGCTTTTCTGGACAGTTTCTGTTGATAAGTAGTGTTTCATAAGCAGCGTAGCCTGAAGGGTTCGATAAAGATTGTAGAGCATTGATGTTGGAGTGATCTAAAGAAGTAGAAGATAATGATGAAGAAGAAAAGTTGAGACATCTTGGACCAGAAGAAGAAAATCTATTGAAAAATTGAGAAGTTGCAGCAGATGGAGCAGTGAGATCAAGAGTAATGGTGGGATGTGAATTGGATGTTGAGATTGAAGAATTTGGAAAATAGAATTGCTGTGGTCTTGAGTTTTGAGAAAGAGTAAAGTTTAGTCCATTTGAAGTGGAGATTGAAGCAGGTGCAGAAATTGACGAGGTACCTAGCCCTGACTGTGAGGTTGATGAACGTGATTGCAGCATTGATGCAGCCGCTGCTGTTGTGGAAGCCATGGCTGTGGCTGAAAGTGAAAGTGGATGGTTGTGGTTCCCTTCATAGGTGGTGATTAAGATTGACATGTCTTCAGCACATCTTTGTACCTGAAATTCAAGAAAAAGAAGTAACATGAGCAAACTGAAGATCTAAATTGGAGTTCCAAAAATTTATCATTTATTTTACAACATTCAAAAATAGTTATAAAGGTTTAATAATTGACAATTAAGTTACTAATAAAATACGTAGTCGGCCATGGTAAAGTTATACATTTCCTCCTGTACTACGTACTAACTGACTACTAATAATGGACAGTTGTGGTTCATACGATAATAGACAGAACAAAAATTTTCCTAATAAAAGGTTATAAGCTTATATTGACAACTCCGTTGATGGAAACAAATTACGCTGTAGTCTAATTACACTTATTAGGCTTTCAAAACATCTTATGGAAACTCTTTTTCTTTGCACTAGAAAACCAACTTAAACATTATCAAACACACTCACGTACCACCTAACATGCGGACTTTATATTTCTTTAACTTGTGTTGGTTATATGATATGTGACATGTGCTATGGCTGGATTTGGATTTTGGACCTCTCTAGTAGATACCAAGACGTGACGTGCATTGACTCTATTATAAAAAAATTTATACATGCCTTCACTTCTCCAAATGGATAGTAGATTTGGCATTTCTAGTGAAATTGATGATCAGGGATGCAGTTTTTTAGCGTTCAAACAAGGCAAACAAACTGTTTCAATCATTGAAATGTCAACCATGGCATGCAGGAAAATTAAATAGACCTGTTTTCTAACTGGGCAAGTTGGTGAGACGGTGCAACGATAGTAAGCTCTGGGGCATGGATTCCCTTTCGCTATCTTTTGTCCATATTTTCTCCATTGACATCCATCATTCATCTGCCAATATATATAGTAGAAATTAAAATAAAAGCATTGTGACCAATCAACGAAAAAAAAAAGAGAGTTGATTTAATGATAGTTAGGTACTAACTGTTGGAGTATCACATCTGGCTCTGACTGAAACTCTAGTTTTCTTGATCTGGTTTTCCTCTAATACTTCATCAGCAGCACTTATGGTTGTCTTCAAGACTTTGCTCGGGGACCATGTCTCAGTTGGTTCCAGCTCTTCTTTTGGTTCTTCATCAAAGCTATTTTGAGAGTTTGCATTATTGTTATTATTCTTGTTCATAATTACAGATGAATCTGGCTCAAATTTACAGTCCAAGCCAAGAGAAAGTCCTTTATTAATTTTCAGTTCATGATCATCTGCATTTCCATCACTGGAATAATTGCTACTACTCTTTTTCTCTTCAGGTCTTTTGGATTCGCTGGAACTACTTCTCCCAAGGCTGAGGGAGACAAGCTCTGGTTCTTCATTTTGTTGATGGATTTTAATGCTTTTCTTTGCTTCTTTTTCCTGAACAACTTCATAGAAATGTTTCTGTAGAGATTGATAATCTTTCACAATTTTGGATAACAGCTCCTTTAATTTTTCGTTCTCTTCTCTAACCTCACCAATTTTAGCTTTGGTTGATCTGAGCTGATCCTCCTGATATCACAGAAGCAAATAATAAATGAAATTTTAACACTTTCTACTTTTTTTTTTAGCAATAAAAAGATCAAATTCAACAATTCATTTTTTTCTTCTACAGAAATGAATTAATTTCTGTAATAGAGATCCAACTAACAATTTCTGACAAATGTAACATTTGGATTAGCCAAAGTCTAGTGACTTTTTTTTTAAGAATTATACAAAACACACACGATCATTGTATCATATTCTTTTACCAACTAGCAAGGTTTTAACCATGTATTGTCGGTCAAATGTGTATAACATATGAAACATTTTTTAGGATGAATTGAAACTAAGATTGTCCGGATAATGGTGTCCAAAGGGTCTGCTACCGTAGAATAATTTCTATTAATCCTTCACGCAATAGCCTCCATTTTATTCTTAAGAAAAGAGAATAATTATAACAAATGAAGATAAAATAATAACAATATATAGATCTTAGTCACGGTGAAAACGATTAATTTAAAGGTATAGTTGACTTATTAATGTAGCATATAAACATGTTTATTTTAGATCCATTGATAATGCACTAGTGTATTATCAATGAATCTAAACATAAAAAAAAAAAAAAATTGTAACATTCAATGGTTTATATAGTTGGTCTTTTTATATTTATTGATAGAACAACTTGTATTAATATAGTGTGTTATCAATGGATCTAAACATTAAGAAAAAAAAAAGTAACATTCAATGCAAGGATTTATGTAGTCGGTCTTTTTATATTTATTGGTGTGTGTATATATATATATATATATATAGTTAACCAAGATTAATTTTGACAAGTTTTCTCCCTCATTAATCAACATTTACTTATGAATAAATTATTAAAAATTTTAATATTTAAAAAAATTAAAAATTATTCAAATTCAATGTTTCAAGACTCTGTAACTTATTTTTATTTTCTCTATCTCGTTTATCTTTTTAATGTGTTTCATTATAAAATAATAAATAGATGAGATTTAAAAATGTTGTGTAGATTTTGATTTCTATTTGTTAAAAAAAATGTTGATAAATAATTTAATTAATAAAAACTTCATAATGTTTAATTCTCACAAGAATTTGTTTCTTAATTTAGTATTATTACAATATAAGAAATTATGGCAACAAAAATTTTAAAAATAGAACTATTATGGTATGTTATTTTTTAGTTTATTTGTAATTTTTATTCTATTAAACTTATTTATATTTATTATTATTATTATTATTATCATAATTATTATTAAGAAGTGGAAACATTAGACAGATTCACAACTAATAAATATGTATTCCAGTCTTTCTCCAACAACCCAAAATAATACAAATAATGATGAAAAGCAAGAAGGAATATACAAAGTCTTACATGGTTGGTAGAGGTAAGATTATGCAGTGTAGAAGAAGGCCGCTTTTTGCCATTCTCTTCATGTTTAACATGATTCACATCTCCTTCTTCCTGAAAACAGCATCCAATATCCATACACCAAAATCAAAAACCAAAAAAATCAACTTGATTCATTTATGGAACGTTGGAGTTTTTCTAGAAAATTATTGAATTTCGTTATGCAGAAACCTATACATGTTTCCATTCCATTCATCCCAAAATGACAAAAAAAAAAAAAAATGCTGCCTGCCTCTACTATTTCAATCTCTCAAAATACATATTCATGCAATAAAAGGAAAATCCCCACTTTGATTTTCTGTGCTAATTAATTAATATCCCTCACAAAATACAGAAAATTCAATATACATAAGTTAATTATATTCACCTTGTTGATTTTTGCAAGAACACCCTCTTCATCACCACCCTTTGATTTCATCACTTTCTCATCTTCCAAACCCATATTTGCACATCCAGACCTTCTGAAACTAGTCGTCTCCTCCATTGATAATGAGGTTATTATGATTGGTTTATTTGCCATATGCCCCATATGGAAGTCAGGCTGGGTCATTATATACACATGTAATGAGCCTCCAGATTTTGACTTTATCCTTAAAAAAAGAAAAAAGAAAAAAGAAAAAGATAATAATTCAAACTTGATTACTTATTTTTCTATGCATGTTACTCTCTTTGAGAAATGTCAAACACTCTCCAAAGAGACAAGGTCATATATATATATATATATATTTTACTTTTATTTTAATTTGATTAAGGAAAGAAACAAAAAATTCAATTATTTCAACGTTTGTGTATGTAAAAGAGAGGATGAACCTTGCATTGCATGAACGATGAACCCACCAGTCATGCTCAAGATTCGTACATATGTGTGTATACAACCGAGGTTTGGTCAAAGATAAATAGCCGCCGTTATATCAACTTTATTGCAACTCTTGTGCGACGACGTACCTACATATATATATGTCTGTGGTCACATATATGTGCATGTGTAGGTCCTATTGATTGACTGTGTAATAAAATTACCCACAACCAAATTCAAATCTTATATCCATAATTATACTCTCAAAGACAAAGTGATCAATTCATTGGTTCTTCATTGACCAATTATTTAATAATTTAATATAGAATAACATTTAATGTAAACACCACAATGTGAACAGTATCATCACGATCCACCACATTTGTCAAATATTATGATTATAAAAAAATTTAAAAGACTAAAAATAAAAAAAAAAAAAATTTATTTATCAGCCCGCTACATCTATGATTATGCTCTAATATATAAGATTATATATCAATTATATACAGAAATGGACAAAAAACTTTTCAACTATAACATTAATTAAAATTATTAATATTGGTGGCCATTGCCTAAATTTCAATGCGATTAAAATGTAAAATTGAATGTCATGGATATATAATTATATACAGTTTTAATATTATTGTTTATTAGAAGTTTTTCTAAACTTGGTTGAAAAATATATATATCAATTAATCTTTTTATCAGCTAAAATCAAACATTTGTTTTTCTTTTCGTAACGCAACATATGTATAGTTACAGAGTTATTTGTAAAACGCTAGTTGGGCAGTAGTCAAACGTTATAGCAGTTGATTTTATTGCAATTTTATTAAAAAAATATTTCTTCAAAAGCTGTTACTAGATTATCCAATCATCAATACCAATCCCTTTATTAACCAGTCAAGACTGCTTGGAATTCTTCCATTAACTCATACTTCAGGCAGGTTGTGAATCTTCAACCATTTCAATTTCATCCCAATTCAAATTGAGATTAATTAAAATTGATGAATTACTCTATTTCAATTATTTTGTTTTTTTTTTCATATTTTCTAATTTGTGTAAAAAAAAAAAACATTCCTTTCTTGTTCGTTAATTTTCAAAGTTTTGGGAGGAATTCAAGATACTAGAGTTTGAATTGCATAACCAATCCAAATAAGCTCAAGATTTTCTTTTCTTTGTATTTAATTTCCATGCACAAATTCAACCATTAGTTTTTTACTTTCAAAAATCAAAGTATCAAAACATAATTAACTATGATATTTCAAAGATAAATTTATTTTATGTCAATAGACCTAGCAACTCTGTCATTTTTTTTATTGGAAATTTGGGTCTAAGATCTATCAATTTTGTCATTTTTAATAGTAGCAAAATAGCAACACCGCCAAAGTCTAAACAATAATTCCATACAATATTATAGTCTAAATAAAAAAAAATAAAAATATTTTTAAGCAACCATTAAAATTAGCTAGTAAGAAGTTGCTGTTGATTAAGCGATACCTCAAATTTGAATTATGATATATACTATTGCATTAAATTAATTTTTAAGAGATTTTTACTATTTTCGTGACCCTACCTAAATTGAATAGATTGATTAGAATTCAATAAATTTTAGATACCGATAATTTAAAATAAAAAAATGAATAAATCCAATTTATATGAAAATTAATACTATAATTATTTTTGGGTGCATTCTTTCATATCAAATTGGTTCAAGGATAATTAAATTTTGAAATATTTATCATATAAATTGACAAAAAAAATCTGTTACCAACCATAATAATTCTTGAAAATGATTTTATTTTTATATTAATTACAATATTGATGTATTCAAAATTTAAAACAGTTTTTAAAATATTAACATCTAAATATTCCAATAATTTGATATATGAGAAGAAAAGCACACTAAAGGAAAGACCCTAAACTGTAGGACTTAATCCAACACTAATAATGGGTACAAGATCTATCATTGAAATTAAAAAAAAAAAAAACTCAAGTTGAATTTAGATTAGAGCAATACAGCAGTACTATTGTATAAATAATATTGGCATGAACATACATGCATGCCTGCTCTGTAGAAAAATAAAAAATAAAAAAAAGGAATTAATCACAACTTGCCAAGCTTTTGTTGGCAATTTGGCATAAATTACGTTTCTGTAACCTATCCAACCTTTCAAAAGCCATTTGTTTCTTCAACACAATTACAAAGAAATGGTTTTGATCATCAAAGCCTGCACGTCTTCTTCAATTTCTACGATTCAATTAATCCGTTAATTTTCTTCTGTTTGGCAAATATAATTTTTCTTTGAAAACGAAAAATCAAAAGTATAGTTAAATTTCTCAACTTTGATTGAGATTTTTTTTTAATTAATGAATGGTATTCCCAGTATTTATCAATAGATATTTATATTGCCACTATATTTAATTCCCACCAAATCTATACACCATACAAGTTTATATACTGGATGATACATTATTGTTCATTTAGTGATCAACAATTTGTCAAATTTTATGACGACAAACTATTTTCACAAATCAATAATTTCATCTAATGAACAAAGTCTCATCCTTAATTGTTTAATTAATCAGGATGATAACTAATCAATAAGCAAAATTATTTTGACTAAACTGTGAAATGTTGTCAGAATTTAATTAGTTGCTATTAAAGAAAATTAAAGTAAAAACATAAAATCCAACAACTGCTATCATCACCTGGTAGGAAATATTTTCGTCTAAGCAATGTCTCGAATTTGAATTATGGTATACATAATCACATTAAATTAATTGTTGGGAGACTTTACCACATATGTAATTTTATTCGGATAGAATTGGATTAGTTAGAGCATATTAGACTCTGAATAGCAATGAAATGAACTCTTAATATTAATAATTCAAATTAAAAAAACAAAAAAAAACAAAAAACAAAACTTGAACTTTCCATGTTGTTTTATTACATAAGAATTAGATTATTAAACTATATATTTCTCTAGCCATCGATTATAAATAAATACACTTAAAATCAATCACCCAACTTTTGTCCTTAAGAAAATGGAGAAAAGAAAGGAGCGTGCATTGGTAAGATTGAAAGGTACTTGTCAAAAATTTAAGGGAATAGTGATGCAAGCATTTTGTTGGTTGACTCGGTAGTAAGTTTACTTGATGAAATTTTAAATGATGCCAGTCAATTGCTGATGCAAATGCCATGACTTTAATTTTACAGTAGAAGACGAAATGATAATGAAAAAAGAATCTTATAATATATGTAATCTTTTTATTTAATGTTCTACATATCCGGTAATTACACATACATTAATCTTCATTATTGGAAGTTAATGAATTTTATGAGAGGATAAAATCCTTCTAATATTGATATATGTCTTTATATATAGTATTTGAATTCAAAATTTTAATTATTTGAATAAATAGATGTTCATATAATTTTATTATTATCAACATACAATTATTGTATATCTTGCGTTTGCATAAAGAGTAAATTACATTTTTAGTTAAGTGTTATATAAAAAAAATTAAAATGTCTTTTCAAAAATTATAATTAACTATAAAATATTAATAATATGGTTCGTTTTTTTTATGAACCATATCATTAGTAAGTAACGAATATATATATGTATTTAATGTCACTGAATATAAAGAATTAAAATGTTATTAGCGTTTTACAATTAATTATAGTTTTTTATTGTTTAAAAGGATATTTTAGTCTTTTTATATAGCATTTAATGGAAAAAATGTTCTAAGTCTAACAGAAGTCATTAAATGTTAACAAAATAAAAATTGAGGGAGATAAAAATTCAATTTTAAAACAAGAAGGAAGTATGTATAAATTGAATTAAATTTGAGGAAGTAACTTACTTTTGCATAAATGTGTTGTATGATATGGTCAGAAGTCAGGTGAGGAAGGCATTTCTTGACATTTGATTACCCTTCAATTCTATTTTCAAAAAAAATTACCCTTCAGTTCAACATTGCTACACATCGACTACCACACCATCAAATAAGATTCAAATAATATATGATCTTAAAATTTGACTTTTATGAATTATATATAATGACAACGAAAAAAGAAAAAAAAAAGAAATTGTTAGTAAGAGCTAGCATAGACATTAATATGCTAATTATAAAGGAAATAAGCATTGCCTGTAGTGAAGAGGGCAAATGGTAGATATACCCCTCAACATATATATTAAGTTTGAACTAAACATCCTTTAATTTAGGTTAATTAAGCAGCCTCTTAATTATTAGAATTAGGTAGATCAATAGTTTACCTTCAAGTGATAAGAAATAGTCCATCATAATTCAAATTAATTTATACATATAGTACATTTATTTTCAACTATTTAGAAATTATTCAAATAAAAGCAAAATTAGACTGGTTCACAAAATCTAAGAGATCAATAAATAACAATTGTACTGTGTTGTCTACAGCTCAGTCCTAGATCATGAAGGTCCATTTTCATAACTATATACTAAAATAAATAGTTCAATTTGATAGCATCATACATCATCAAGATGATATATATATTAAAGAACTTTCAAAAATAGAGATTCCCCATATATATAATTAAAGCTGAAAATCAAGTGGAAGTTTAAATATAACCGTAGGTCAATGGATGCTTGATAAAATATTTTTATAAAATAAAATAAAATATAATTGTTGGGCCATTTAAAATTTATAACTCTTTATATTTGATATCTTTTGTTAGGTTATCTTTTTAACTTATAAAATGAATATTTACACACTTAAATTTCTTAAAAATAAGATTTATTAACACTTTTCAAACTATTTTAAGTGTTTAAAATTTTTTTATAAGTCTAAATAAAAATATTTAGACATTTGAAACAGATGAAAAATGTTTATAAGTGATTTTTAACAACTAGATGTGTTAAAATATTTGTAACTTGAAGGCATAAACTGACAAAATATGTTAAGTTGAAGGGATTATAGATGTATTAAACCTAATGATTAATTAGTTTCATCGCCCATGTAATTG
>CATIWM010071386.1:0-16729 GCA_949671775.1 Mallotus repandus
AAAACCAACTAAGAAAACTAAAAAACCAAAGAAGAATAGAAAAAAAAAAGTAAAATGGGCACTCTTGATAATAAAATAAAAAATAGGGTACTCTTGAAAAATAAAATGGGCACTCCTGTAATTTATACAAAAGGTAGGATAATTGACCGTAAACAAGCTAGAAAAAGTGTCTAATTCTGTAAATTTTTTTTTAAAACATGGCCCATATCCACTAAACAAAATAAAAGACTAAACATATCTCATCCAAGTTGGTATATTCTTATCGTCCCTCTCATGGTCAATACATACAACTAATAGGAGGTGAAAATCAATTTGGTCTTCGAACTAGATATCTCATATTTAATCAAGTCCAAGTTAACAAATAGTGCTAACTTTTTGAATTAGATTTCAAGGTTCTTGATATCGGCTAAAGTCATGGTTGAGTCAAACTCTAATCGCCTTTAGTTCAATTCTTGATAGAATGCTACTACAACCAGAAACTCTTTCTAATATTGAAACTCTTTCTAGTACCAAAATTATTTCTAGTAAGTTGAGTTTGACCTAATCAGGTATTTATTCATCGAGAATAACTTTGATAATATAAGATCTTATCTAGTTCACTCCAAATAATGAATTCCATCTTGACCAATCACTCATCCCATATGATCGACTAAAGCCACCACATGTCAAATACTCATACATAACTAGTATAGGTATGTAAGTAGTAACAAACTCTAACCAACTATGTGTGGATAGTCATGTCATGTTGTCTCAAGTCAAAGGACCATATACAACATTACAACATAGATTGTGATTGTTGACAAAAGTAAATTTTCATGCAATCACACATTTAACGTCACATTTCAATCCACCCATCACATAACATGAGTATCCACACGCCTATTATGATATATCACATTAAGTAGCATGAGGCTCGCTACCTCTCACTATCGATATCATATACCGATCAAGAAAAATAAATAGAAATAATAATCTACAAATTAATATTATTCATATACTAATCCAACGACTACAAACATTTATGTTATATGTACTAGATAAGTTTGTCACTCATATTATCAAACTAGATAAGTTTGTCACTCATATTATCAACCATTGATAATAAACTCATTTAGCAAAATACCAAAGAGTAAATATTCAAATAAACAAATATTTTATTTAAATGAACATTATTTATTACTAAAAGGGAATAAATATACATTGTCCATGTACATACAGTAGTAACACTAAGGCACATCTAGACTAACAAAAATTCCTTGAAAAATTAAGAAGGGAGAGAACTCTCTTATCATCTTAGTTATGTGGGTTATCGATAAAGATTAGATGTTTTAATGGTTACTATTTTGCAACAATCTAAATTTGGTACTTAAAAAGCTGTTGTAGAAAAAACAAGAAAAAGTATTACATCCTAAGAAAAGTATTATTTTGATGTGCACCCTTAAAAGAAATTACAATTTTTCTTGGATTACTTCACTATACGTTGGTCTTTCTATATGTTTAGTTCTCATACATTGGTTACAAGTGGAAGATTTGATGTTGAAAATTTACCAGTCATATCCAATATTCGTTTAAGGAATTGCTATATATTATTTAATAGTTAACATTTTGTTGCGATCTTTTAATACTATTATGGTGGTGGTAAAATTACAATCTCTTGACTTTGAATTGAAATTAATTAAATATGCATGATTTAAATTTTTTATAAAATAAATAAATTTTAAATTAAACATTATTATATGAATCACAATAATTATAATTATATTTAAATTTTTATTATAATAAATTTCATCAAAAAATTATAAAAATATGAAAAAAATTACAAAATTTTTACAAAATAAAAATTTTGTTTTCTATTCTTCTAATTTCTATTTTGAAAAATGAAAATCTGAAAAAGAAAAAAAGGAAAAGAAAGCTGAAAAAGAAAAATAAAAAATATTTTTCAAAACTAAACAGTCCCTACGACTCATCAATTTCATTGCACCCGAAGCTGTATAAAAAACAGCACAAATATGCAACATATGCATTTAGGATATCAAGTGTGGATATGACAGTTCTTTACTGAGGCATCGATTGCTGGCAACTTAAGTAATTGTACAAAAATTATTTAATAGCGACACTGCCAAAAATTATTCAACTCTAGAAAATTGAACATCTTCATTTGTAACAATAAAATGTAACATTTAGGGTAACAGAATATGCTTTTTGCTGGTTTAGAAAAAGGTCATATAAAAGCTAAAGAAGGGCAGGGATTAAAGCTAAAGAAGAATGAATAAACTACATGACTGAATACAGTACAGGTACAACCTCTTTTGATATTTCACCCATGACAAAATAGTAGTACTAGAACCACGAAGCTTGCACAGATGACTTTCGACTCATAAAAGATAATAGGGAACTTGTAAAATATGGTGCCAACAAATGCTAGCTGTGTCCAGAAGTGGAGACCTCAGTGCTGCAGACAGGACAAACCTGCAGTTGCAAAGCAAGTAGCTAAAGCATACTGCACCATACTCTAGGGATGCAAAATCAAGAATTTAAATATTACTGTTGAATGATATCTCATTTTAAGAGTTTGTCGAACACAAGTCAATTCTACATGATGTGCAGATACTTCAGAAACCAAATAGTTGACTAAAAACTAAAACAGTGGATGGCATTCATGACCAATAAATCAAGGCAGCAGTTTCATTCATACACTGCTGTTTAATCCACTGAATAATTATAAAATAAAAAGCAAACAAAAACATCCAATAAACATATTCTTTCCACCTTCTCTGTATGTTAGCACATGCAACGGTAGGCTAAGGCGCCAATTTACCAACTACTATACGTTCAACAGTGCGAAGTAATTAAGAGCAACATATAGTTCAATATTTTATTATCAAAAGACAACAATTGGCTGAGAGGCATGTAGAAAATGGAGCATGCTATGTTATTAGATATTCAGAGAATCAACAAGAAAAAGCTAGAGATGCAGATGGCGGCAGGATTCCTTTTCTCTCAACATGAATCCACAAACAAAAAGATTCAGAGAAAATACATTTTCTTCCCACACAGTATCTGAGACAGGAAGAAATTTGACCCCGTTAACTGGGACAATGGACAGATGGGTATACAGTCAACCCAGCTGCAGCGCGGCAATTCCTAATCCCTGATCTGGTCCAATGGACCTAAAATTCTAGATATGTTGAATTTAAGAGAAATATAATAATGTTTGCTTTTTTCTATAATTACATAACTCATGTTAGTGGGTCAGGTTACATCCAGTTAGGTCTTGTTGGATTTCACAGGAAGAAGTGCATTTCAGCTTTGAGAAAGAACAAAATTACATCATAACATTCATAGGAATGATACCCTCAATCCCTCACTTGTCAGACTCTATTATTAATGAATCTAATTATAAGCTCAGTTTGGCATTGTGTTCATAAAACTGTATTTAATTTTTTTTTTTTGGTAACTGCTAATAAAAAACCATATCCAAAGAATGCTTAGTGTTTGTAAAAAAACCATAATTTTAGTGGTTTTACAATCGCTAAAATTTAAATAAGAAAAACATAAGAGCCTGCTGTAACATAATGCCAAATTGACATTGATTGATTAAGCTTAATTAATAAGGCGAGCAGGAATTCAAAAAGGCTTGAGATTTTTTATTTTTTTCTTTTTTGTGCCTCAAGGATCATGGACCTTTTAATGAGACTGTTAGTTTCTCCACTAATAAGCCCTTATTCTATCCTAGAATTTTTGTGAAATCACCTCATGGCCAGACCACAAACTGGGATGGAAACAGCAGTTTATACCTTTTTCATATTGATTTATAAATGTGACAGATTGATTAGGTAGATCCACAAACTTCTAAAACATTTTTAAAAAAAAAAAATTATTATGAACAAGAACAAAAGATCACAGCTCTCAAACTCAGCCAATGAGAGACCTGAGATCCTCCTAGATGCTATTTTGGTGATGACAGTATGGTACGTGTAATCTTTGGAACTTCTACTGTGTTCTGTGCTGCCTATTATAGATGTATACTGGTGACTTAAAACCATGAACTAAATGTCCTACTTAAAAAAAAAAATTGTCCCATCAGATATTTGTATTTTTTTAATTATAGTGAACTTTATTTAAAATATTTCAATTATATGTATTATATGAAAATGTTACCAGAAATTTGCACAAAAATAGCTCATTACCTTAAAATTATGGCCATTACAGACCCATATCATTTACACACGGCTGTCACCGCGATTACAGCAAAATATAGCTGCCAAGGAATCTTGGGGACTAGAAGGAAACACAGATTATGCACATGATAAATGAATCATACCTTGTTTATTTTCAACCAATTATTTATGCACTCGGGATGGTAGGAATGTTTGCAAGAAAGCAGTGTCAGGGTATCACCATCCTCAAAATCTAAACGACATATGACACAGCTGTAACATAAGCAAAAAGATTTTTAGTTATCACATAACTACTACTAAATATAATCAGGAACATGCACTTACGAATCACTGCTTCCATTCTGACTGCTTCCAGCCTTGTAGTTTACAGAGGGTAAAGAAGCAATCAAATCAGCGGATAGCCCCCTACTCTCACTTCCAACAACTTCACCAAGTGCAAGCAATTCCTGAAATAGTTCAAATAACGTACCATGAGAGTTAAAGCAAATTAGAAATTTCACCAGACACACAAGATTGAAGACCACTTACCTCATAAGAAAGTTCATCTGGATCAACTTCTTCCCATGCATCCTGCACATTCAAGGATAAACGAGACCTTAATGGCAAAATGGCAGCACAATTATACAGAGGGAACAATAACACTTTCATGCATGTTAATCAAGGGTTTCTTGTGGCACTTCTGACGTAGGACATTTGGGAAAACTGTTCTACAATTGAATTCTGTGAAAATTAATGGCAAGTAAATCTGAAATATAAGGTTTAAGACCTGAAAGTAATGAAAAATATGAAAGGATAGGATTGGCTTCAAAGAATTACACCTTGAAAGGTTTAGGAATTTCACCAAGAGTTGAATTGAAACACATAATTTGATTTGCAAATCAGTCATAATTTTATTAACTAGACTCTGGATAACACCATAAAATAGACTATCAATCATAACATTGCTAGGATTAGTTCTAAGCTAAATATTAATTACGAAAAATAAAACCGACAATAAAAGTTTGATATAATAATAAAGACTTGCTAATTTAATAAAAATCAAATGCACATTCATTCAGTTCAATTTATCAGCAACAAATCATTTTTTTATTTTTTTTATTTTCTCCTTTAAAACTAACAACAAAATCAACCTCCAAAAAAATAAAAAAATTTCTGAATTTATTATGGATCATTGTGGCTTAAAGGTTCAATTTGTCCCCTGAACTTGTTCCGAATGTGGCTTTTTCTTCTTCTTCTTCATCACCATCACCATATACCTATCTCTCTCTTTGGGAATGACCGATCAAAACTCATTTCAAACTGCTTATTTAGAAAGAGAGGGGTAGCTATACTGTTTTCAAACAGGCAGTTTTGTTTGTGTATACCCTAAAATCAATGTGTTGGTTGATCAATTTATTTTAATTTGTATATACATTATTCTTCGGTTTCTTATTAGTAAAATAATTATAGATAAAATTCATGGAATACAATCTTTGCAAAAGAAATTATAATAAGATCATAATTATGAGATTCGCATCACATTAAAAAAGTATTTTTTAGACTTGTTCATAGTCGATGTTTAATCAAGACTGGATATTGATTCAATATCAGAGTCTACAACAATGTTATATCACTAGCGAAGTAGGCACTTGTTCCCGTAAGTTAAGGTACATAGAATTTAAGATTAACATGCACGTGCTAATTGAAATATGAGTTCATTGAACATGACCCATACCCGTATATCTCTGTATAATAACTCATGTAAATAGTTATATAAGTTGTAATCCTTAGACTTGAGATGAGCCATAATATTTTACATGAGAATTATTATATTTTGGTTATGTTATCCAATAAGGTTGGTTAGTTGATTTATCATTGAGTACAATATGTGTTATACGAAGATAATAAATTATCAATGAAGGATTCAATTACCCAAAGTAATTTGTCATAGGACTTTATCCTAACTATTCCTTGTTATGCATTGACACTAAATTCTTGTGCAAGCTCAAGGAAAGATAATGAAATGTGTTTCATGCATCTGATTCACATAGCATAGCATTGTATTAAGAACTAATATGACTGGTTATATTATAGAGTTGACCCTTGAATCCATACTCTATAAAACCAATTAGGATATAAGATAATGAAATGTTTGGATTACACTGAGAGAAACCATTTACTAAAAAGGCTATATCACAACCATATTAACTATTCCTAGCATTTGGGTGATTATGATGCAGTGCAAGATACCAAACATGATATATAAATATGAATTAATTAATTAGAAAATTAATAATGAATAAATATGGTATGATTCATTTAATCTTATATTGATTGTCAACATGTTTAAGAACCTAATGGATAACATACGTAATGGGCGTTCTAAATTAGATTAAATTCATGGTACATATAAGCTAATCAAGTTTAGCCAGTAATGCATAGGCCTAATAAATATATCAGCTCAAGTAGGAATGTAAAGCCAACCTTAATTTGATTAGAAATTGTGCACGGAATATGCTAAAATTCACCAAATATTAATTGGGATTATGGTGTATGCATGACCCATTAAAGGTTGGACCTAAATCCTAAAATGTTTAGGGTGCCCATTTAGACTAGACTTTACCCTAATCCAACTTAAATTAGGATTATAGCATGTCTATATATGTGTGTGTTATAAAAGATGGCAACATGAAATTAATGGACTCAAGTTATTGTTGTTGTATGCTAAAACACACACGTCCATAACACAAATCATATCTCCAATAATAAATTTAGAGAAGTCTAAAAGAGAAGATTTTTGCATCAAGTTGCTCATGTGGATTACTATTAGAGATTTGACGTTTGCAAAGTTAAGACAATAAAGGCATTGATTTATGCACATATATTATGATAAAATTAATCAATGTGATCCTTCCATGGGAATTAAGATTTTATTAATTATGATGTCTATTATAGATGTTTATGTAATTAATTCCAACAAGTCCGACAAAAGAAGGTCAAAGTACCAACAGGTGCACACTATACACATTCACAAGGGTGTAAATGATAAATGCTTTAATTGTGTTACCCAACAAAAAAAAAGATTCTAATGGAAAAGTTGTTACTTTGTCAAAGGATCTCAAAGCAATCACAGGTGATGCTTTAGAAACCAACACCACGACATTAAGGCCTTTTGTTCTGCCAATGTCTGAACAACTGCTATTCTTTGCCACATTGGTAAGGAGAATTCTTCTATTTGGTTTGTCCTCCCCTTTCCATAAAGAAAGTTCTTCTATTGTAGACATAGATATAGCTTTTTGTGTTTTTTTTTTCTTGTCTGATTAAATGGCAGATTTGAACCCCCTTCTAAAAAAATCTTTTTTCGTTTTGTGTGTTCTTATTAGAATGTTTGGATTTGTATTAGAAAGTTTGGAAACCTAGATTGCCACCAACCTCAACCTTGAACCCACACCCAAACCCAAACACTATCCCAAACCCAAACACTATCCCAATCCCAACCTAAGTCTTCTAAACCACCCACACCTAACAAGAAATTACAATCTCCTTCGCCTTCAAGATCCAAGCATCCCCTAATCCCTATGCTAAGAAACCTCCACCTGACTCATCAAACCCACTCCTCCTAGCTAACGCTTCTCTTCACAATTCGGGAGATAGTGAAGATGGTGATTCATAAACTTAGAAAAATGTTCAATTTTTTTGGAAGTGTTTTTTTTTTTTTTTGGGTTAGATGGAAAGGAGAAAAAACATTAAAAAATGATGTCGATAAATTGAATTGATTGCATATAGGGGTGAGCAAATAAAACCGGAAAAACAATCCGTCAACCACAAACTAAAATATTATTCCTAAAAAAGGTTACCAAACTGGTATGTTTAATTTCGAGACTATTTTTATAACCATTTTGTAAAAAATGATTTGGTTTAGGTTTCAAATTTCATATACACCATGGTTAACCAACCCACCAAAAAACATGAGAAAAAAAAAGTAACTTGATTGGTTAACCAAATTGTTAATAGTATAAATCAAACTTATATGTATATGTTGTCAATAGGGTGTCATTAATAGTATTATAGGCTATAAAATGCATGTGGACCGCTTGTAGTTTCCTTTCCTAGCTTTATAAGTCTTCTATATAATAGAAACCCTACCTCACTGAGAGGGTACTTTTGACCAAAATTGTCATGGTGTCAAAGCCCCCTAGTTCTTCTAATATACTCTGAGTTTCTTAGCTCTTCTAGTCTTGATATACAAGGTTCCTGCTTAGCTATATTCTTCTTCAATGGAATGGTTTGAAAATCAATGTGTTCGCTTCACTAGAATGAGTTATACAGCTTGGGAATTTTAGCTTGCAACTTATCATTGTGGCAAGGACTTATGTAATCATGTTGAAAATTCAGATCCTAAAAATCCCTCTGAGACTACAGTTGCTAATACACAAACTCAATTAGGTTCGATTAAACTCGCAAGTCTATCAAGTCACATATTTAGGAGCTCGCGCTCAAGCTCAAGCTCGACAATAATCTAATCAAACTTAATTTTTTTTCGATTTGGTCCCGAGTAGCTCATGAGTCGGCTTAACTCGGTTACACCCCTGCTTGTGACTGTTAGAAGCTTTTTTTTTTTATCCTTTTCCTTGTTTCTGCCCTTGTATTCAGATCTGAAAACCTACTTTAACATCAGATTTCAACCTCAAGTTGTTAACTTCCAGAGAGTTAATTGTAACATAGTTTACCCTAAAGCGCTCTCACATCAGTTTTGCAGCATTCAACGTTTTGGCTGTCAAAGCCCCAAATTCTGATCATAATAATGAGTTTTAGCCACATTGAAACAACTTGCTAAATAAAGAACAAGTAGTATTTATGGTAACTTCTACATAGTAATCATTTTTCACTGTTTTCTGGCTACACCAATATTAGAATCATCAAACTGAAATAGGTAGCATGTAAAGGGGTAAGGGATACGGCACAATATTTTTTTTTTTTTTTTTGTAAATATAGGAAATGAAAACATGGGACAAACGTGTAAATATTAAAATATAGGGGTGGTGTGTGTATTTTTATGTATATACACACACACATACCTACATACATATATACATACATATACAAATATTAAACATATTATTCATTAAAATAGATAATTTTGATAACCAATGGTTGAATTATAAACCATTCTATTTGACTTAGAAAAATATACAGTTCTTTTTAAATTGGTTTGTCTTCTTGTCTAGGAAAAAAGTGAAGAAACTTGTTTTTAAGCGGGAATGCATTTCTTAATTTTTGAAAATTCTCAGAATTGGCCTGAAACATCTCTGCAGCATTTCCTGAAGTTTCCAAAATGTATCACAGACAGGAAATGCCTGATGATTAAAGTTTCCATGCATCATAGACTGTGATCATGTTAGCCAAAACGACCAATTACACAGATTTACAATCATGTAATGCTATTCATAGTTTGTATATGACAAAATACATTGTTAACAGCCAATTCAAATACCCAGAATACAATTGATGAAATTTCAAATAGAGATAAAAAGGAATTGTTAGATTAATGTACCTGAGAGTTATGACCTTGATCCTCAGTGTCTTCAACATCTATAAAGTTCAGAGAGTGAGTAGAAATTAGAAGGTTCTCACTGAAAGAAAAAGGCACAAAAAACATATCTGATGCACACAAGGGACATGTAGATAAATAAGAAGCACCGACGATCACTTATTGCAGCAAAAGCTAAAAGTCTAGCAGCCATTTCTCGTTCTTCAGCATCCTGTAACGCTCTAGCATAAGCTTCATCACTGGAAAACAGAGCAGGATCAAGATCAACCGCTCCAGACTCAGCATGAGCATGGACATCAAATGCATCCACATCAGTGCCATTACCATCATCATCATCATCATCATCATCTCCTTCATCATCTCCATCAGTTTCATCATCGGGATCGCCAAAATCACCCTCGTCATCATGAAAATAGCTACCAGCCTCCCAACTTCCATAATCACTCCGCTCATTGTTAAATCGCAACATCATGTATGCCCTTTCCTACCCCATAAAAATTTTGAAAAAATTTAAAGAACATACAATTTACGGAAGAGAGTATTAATTGATAGCAAACGTGCATCGGAAGACAGAGAAACAAATAATCAATTGAGAGAGAGACCTGTTCCTGCAGGGTACGGGCGAGAGCGAGGTCAGCATCAACCTGACTAAGATTATTAAAGGGAGTTCTTCTGGAAGACTGAAGCGGAGTCTGGGCATCCTCTTCCTGCCCATTTTCAGTTCCAGAATCTAAGGCTCTGTTAGGGTTCTCCTCATGTTCTTCTTCTTCTTCTTCTTTTTCTTCTTCCCTGCTGCTGCTATTCTTGTTGTTACAAGTGATACTCTTTGTTTCTTCAAAAACTCTGTTGTCGTCCTTCTCCATATTTCTAATTGTTTGGGTTTTGGCAGATTGGATATTCAATTCAATTCTCTTTATTTTCGATTCTGGCTTTGATCCAGAATAATTCAATTTAAGGTAGTAAAGAGAAAGAAGCTAAGGTTGTATTTGGATTTAACCGAATAAAAATAAGAAATTGAAATTGACAAGATTTTGAGTTTGAGGAGGCTACAAACGGGACCGAACCGACTGACAATTTTTTTCCCAACAAAATGACGCAAGAGTCTTTAACCTCAATTTTAAACTTCACCGCCGCTTAGTGCAAGCGTCCACCGGCTAGCAGTGCCGGTGTAACCGAACCAAACGGTTAGTAATTCATTTTTAGCTCGGTAAGGTAAGGTAAATTTTGTTCGAATTCGTTTGTTAAATCAAATGAGTTCAGCTCAAACTCTATTTTCAGGTTCATAAACTAAATGAGTCGAATCCGAACTTTCTTAGGCTCAGCTTGTTAAAGATCGCAAATAGATTTGTTTGTAAGCTTACGAACAGACTCGTTTGTAGGCTCATTTAAAGATTCGTTTGTAGGCTCGTTTATATTAAAGATAGTATTAAATATGTATAATTTAATTTGATTATTAATATTCAATAAATATAATTTAATTTAGTATGTCAATATTATAAAAGCAAAGACAATATTGATTAAATTAGTAGTAATTAATATAAAATATTATATATCATAATAAGTACTCATGAAAATATTATACTCCCTCCATCCCATAATATTTGATAAAGTTGCTTTTACGCACAGATTAAAAAAATTAGTTAATTATAGTTATTTTGTGTACTTTTACCATTTTGTTACTAAAATACCCCTATTTATATTTTTTATTTTATCAAGTGTAAAACATTGCTTATTTAATTTTGTTGATAAGATGGCAACTCATAGTGAATCAAATATCTTATTAATTTAAAAAAATGCCACTAATATTTAATAAAAAAATAATTTGCATTAGTATTTAGAAATTAAACGTCACTATTGTAACAAAAAAAATTGAAAATAACGTCAAAAAAATTTTGCACTAGTATTTGAGAAAGAAATGACACTATTTTAAGAAAACATATAAAAATCCCGCCAAAATATATTTGGAGTTTTGATTTTCCATTGGTTTAACTTTAGAGAATATTAGATGGATAGTTATACAAAAATAGCGATAACAAGAGTATTAGTATAACAATAAAATGGCATTGGAACTTCAACATATTTACTAAACATATAAATTTAAAGTAAAAAATAAGTGGTTATCAATGTAATTAATAAGGGTGTTATAGACATTTGTTTAATCAGCTTCCATCCTAAAATGGAAAGTGGATAAAATTTTGGAACATCATAAAAAGGAAATTTTGTCAAATATTATGGGACGGAGGAAGTATATATTTTTGCGTGTAAATTAACATTAATATTATAATAAGTAAATGTTATACAATACTAATTAAATATTTAGCAAATAATAAATTTGTTAGATAAATATAAAATTGAGAGTTATTTGTATTTTAAAGTAATATATAAGTATTAATATTAAGTAATGAAAATTTAAAATAATAAATAAATATTAATATTAAGTAATGTAAATTTAAATTAATATATAATAGTCTAATATCTCTAACTAACAATTAGTACATTGATAAATGTCTAACTAACAAATAATACATTTCATAAGTATTAATATTAACTAATTAAAACACAATTTATCTATAATAACAAAACTCAAAAGCTACGTAGCTTTGATACTATAAGTAATTTTAATGTTGTATTATAATTTAGCGTTATTGTATAATACTAATTTTATATGTATCAAGTAATATGAAACATTATGTATGTAACATTATATATTAAGTATAGTTTTAATTAAAATATAAATGTTATACAATATTCATTACAATATTATTAATTTGCATTTAACCCCAATTTAAATAGCATGGTGTCTATAACTAACAAATAATAAATCTCTAGGATAATACAAAATTAAATAATATTTACATTTTAAAGTAATATATAAATAAATGTAAATTTAAATTAATGTATAAATAGTCTAATATCTCTAACTAACAATTAGTACATAGATAAATGTCTAATTAACAAATAATACATTTAATAAATATTAATATTAACTAATTAAAACATAATTTATAAATAACAACAAAACTCAAAAGCTACGTAGTTTTGAATCAAAACTACGTAGTTTTGACACTATAAATAATTTTAATGTTGTACTATAATTTAGCATTATTATATAATACTAATTATATATGTACTAAGTAAAATGAAAAATTACATATGTAACATTATATATTAAGTATAGTTTAAATTAAAACATAAATATTATATAATATTCATTACAATATTATTAATTTGCATTTATCCCCAATTTAAATAGCATAATGTCTATAACTAACAAATAATAAATCTCTAGGATAATACAAAATTAAATAATATTTGTATTTTAAAGTAATATATAAATATAAATATTAAGTAATGTAAATTTAAATTAATGTATAAATAGCCTAATATCTCTAACTAACAAATAATACATATATAATATCTCTAACTAACAACTAATACAAAATAAAATAATAATTTGCATATAACCCTAATTTAAATAGCCTAATATATATAACACTCCAAAACTACGTAGTTTTGATAATCTAACATAACCCTTTACACTAACCTAATTGCAATAGTCTAATATCTACATCAACACTCCAAAACTACGTAGTTTTGATAATTTAACCTAACCTTTTACCTAAGCCTAATTTAAATAGCCTAATATGATATCTACGTCAACACTTCAAAACATAATAGCTTTGATAACCTAACATAACCCTTTAGGAAAGGGCCTTTACCTTAACCTAATTCTCATCTCTATTCTTTTGTAATTTCCTTCCTTCAACTTCCTCAGCCACTTCCTTCACTCCTCACTGCCTTGTTTAATCGCCTACTTCCTTCATCTCGTCACGGCCTCACATCAGCTGCTTCACTCATCCCGTCACGGCCTCACCTTACCTCACATCATCCGCTTCCTTCACCTCTGTTGCCCTCCTCTAATCTCTCACCAACAACTTCTAAGCCATTTCATCCTCATCTAACCCATTTTTGAACCCTGTTCTTCAACCACAATAGTGAGCAGCCGCCTCACCACAACCCACAAATCCTCTCTTAAATTCTCTAACTCTTGTTTTTTTTCCATTTGTACTCAACTAAAGGTAATTCTCTTATAATGCATGTGTAAATTAAGCACATCTCAAGGATTTTTTTTTTGTTAATTTGTTCACTAACCAGTGAAATATTTTTGCGTTCATTGTCCTTTTTTGGGTAAACAGCAAGTGATTACTTCAAGTGCAATTGTTCCAGCAAGCAACAGGTCCATCACTTAGTCATTTTGTCTCCCAGGTGCGCAAATTTGTTTTTAAAATTTTTAAACTTACATTTAATTTATTTTTGCTTATACATGTAGCTTAATGGGATAAAGATACACTCACTCATGCTAGGCTTTTGAATTATCACTTTGTAGTTCTTATCCCAATAACTCACTTTGTTGTTGTTCTTGTGTTTTGTTTTCGCAGAATCTTTGGTGAACAATGCTAGTTTTGTCTTCTTGTTGTTCTGGTTCTGTTGTTTTCAATTAATGTTGTTTCAAGTGAGTTGTTCTAGTTATGTCCTTCTATACTATATAATTGTGATGTTTTGATGTTGCTATTTTGTGAAATTATTTTTTATGGTTAATTTTTGTGAAATTAGTTCTGGTTAATTTCTTTTGGTTATTGATGTGAAATTCCATGTTGTTTTTAGTCTGAATTGTGTATTTTTTTCATTTTGGTTACTGAATTGTGAAATTCCATGTTGTTTTTACTGGTTACCGAAATTCCATATTGATTTAAGTAGTATGAGACTCACTACCTCCCATTATTAGCATCACATACTAATTAAGGAAAATAGACAGAGGTGATAGTCTAATTAATATTACCCAAATATTAATTTATTGACTATGAACATTTTATAGCATATGTACTAAATAAATTTATAACTCATATTATCAACTCTTGATAATAAATTTATTAACATTATGCTAATGGATAAATATCCAATTAAATAAACACTTTAGATAATAGATAATTATTTTATTGCCATTTAGGATAATTTACAATGTCAAAATATGTGATTGGCCTCTATGGCATACCACCTATACTAACATATAAGGCACAACTTATAAGAAACCTAAAGAGATAGTAGAAAATATTTTAGTGAAAGCAGGAAAGTTCATCTTTCTAGTTGATTTCATTGTGCTAGACTTTGAAGAAGATGAGGATATACCACTATTTCTGGGAATGCCATTCACGTACACTACTAAAGCAATCATTGATGTTTTTAAAGGAACTCTTACATTGAGAGTTAGTGAAGACAACTGTAACTTTAATGTCTACCAAGGTATGAAGCATCCACCTGAATATGATAATTATATGAGAATTGATGTGGTTGATGATTGTATAAATGAAGTCCAATGAGGAAAGTTGACAAAATCTTGTAAACTAGAGAAATTATAGAAGTGTTTATAGGTGCAAACTTCTGAAATAGAATCCTTTGAACACTTAGACCAAATGTGAAAAATTGAATTACCTCTAAACACAAAGTCATTTCCCCCTTTTGTGATCATTGCTATGAGCGAATTGGATCAGTGCATTTATCGGGGCACACAGGCTAATGGCGACCATCTAACAGTTTCTATTGTTATTATTTGTGGGAGGGTCTGCCTGAATAAACCTTGTGTCACCACTCGATCTGAATCAGGAAAAAGTGAATTAGAAATCCATTTCCATAACTAGAGAATCTGGGTTCGGGGGTAGGAGTTACTTATCTTGTTTCTTATTATACACGTTGCTTATTCATTCACTACTTTACCCTAATTTTGGTTTTATGATGCATTTACCATACTTGATAATTAGTCAGTTTAAATTGCAAAAAAAAAATGCGGGATGGTTGGATTAACGAGCATTCATCACATAATAAATAAATAAACAAGCATTCATCAATCAAGCACGCAAGAAATAATCGAAATAAGCAAAATAAAAATGGGGAAAGAGATTAAGGATTACAACCCAAGAAAAGAGCCTATTATAATAAATACATCCAAAATAGAAGCTAAAAGGGGGTAATTAAGATTAAGGATTACATTATCTTGGAAAAAGCCTGTCATATTAATTACATCAAAATGGAAAAAGAAAATAAAAATCCTATTCTAATAAACTTGCAAAATAAGGGTTAGTTTCTATGCACATGCAAGCACACATCACATTTAGGATAATTCTATATATTTCACTTATAATTGAGATAACAAATAGAAAGGAATAATTAAACAAATAAGCAAACAAGGATGCTAATGGATGCATGATGTAAGATTTTGGAATTTGGGTACTTTGGTGTGAAGTCATCATTTTTATTATAGAAAATAAGATTTTTGTGATGAGGAAAACATTAGGAAATTGAGATAGGGAAATAAAATAATGAAAATGATGAAGATATTATTCTTACCATAAAAATATTAACTTTATGATAAGAATAATAAATTTATTAAAGAAAGCAATAAAAATAACAAATATAATTAATATTGCAATAAAAACAATAATAATGCAAATGAAATAATAAAAAGGATGATAAAAATATTATTTTCACCATAAAATGAAGATTTTATGATAAGAATAATAAATTTATCAAAAGGAATAATAAAAATACTAAAAATGCAATTAATATGATAAAAATAATAAAATGTAGAATCAAAAGTAATTAAAGTGGTAAAAATATCATTTCTACCATAAAAAGATCCACTTTAGGATAAAAATGATAATTTTACCCCAAAAGGCATAAAGGCAATAAAAATTACAAAAATGCAATAAAAATAATAAAAATATGGAAATATTAATATAAATAAATGAAAATATAGGAATGAATAAATAAAAATGATAAAGATGATATTTTTACCATAAAAATGTGAACTTTATGATAAAAATACAAAGTTTACCATAAAAAGTATAAATATGACGAAAATAGCAGAAATACAATAAAAATTATAAAAATGTAACAAAAATAATAAAGATATAAGAAATATTAATATAAATAAATAAAAATATAAGGATGAATAAATTAAAAT
>CATIWM010071396.1:0-38360 GCA_949671775.1 Mallotus repandus
ATTATTATGATGATGATGATGATGATGATTATTATTATTATTATTATTATTATTATTATTATTATTATTATTATGTTCATCTCACAATACAACACTAATAATTAAATCCTAATATCTTAAAATAGCTCGAATACAGGAACGAGAATAAAGACACAAGAGAATACGGACACAAGAGCATACGGACACAAGAAAATCACTTTTATAAAAAAATATAGAATATGGATACTCATGTCAATTATAAATATTAAAAATATAGGAACTAATTTATAAGTATAAAAAAGGGGAAATGGCCAAATTGGACCCTCAACTTTAGGCCAAATCCTACATTGGACATTAATTATTTTTTTGTTCCTAATTGGACCTTCATGTATTGAAAGTGGCCCAAAAAGGACCTTTTGTTAACAGCAACTCAAACTGCCATTAGAAATAGCTGATGTGGCATAATAGGGCCACTTCACTTGATGAATGGAAGCTAGCTTTGACCCCTCTCTTCTCCTCCTTTTCGTTCTTCTCTTCTACAAAACAGGCTAATCTCAAATTAATGATATTAATTAAAAGAACTCAAAATCATTTTCTTTAATGGCAATCAATTTAGCAATCATCACGGACAGAACCCAAAAATTCATTGACGATCTCAAAGCCTAAAAGACAATTTTGTCTTCATGCATTAACAGATCTCACCATTCACTTTACTTTCCTCCAATAATCCCTAAACCAAAAATCTCAATCTCTAGATTTAAGGTTTCGAGCTTTACAATCAAATGCCAATCGTTCAGTGAATCAGCGGTGGTGATGTAGGTGGTCACGGCGGTGGAAGTTACGATGGCAGCCCTCTAAAGCTATACCACCAAGACTAGCAGCATGGTTTTTAAGAAATTCTTTGTAGGAAAAAAACCACCGTTAGATTTTATGGCTGTTGTGTTGGTGACAGTGTTTGGTGGCAGACTAATGAGCCATTAGTAAGAGTCAAGGCTTTACAGAAGTGGGTCTGAAGTGGGGTTTCAGTATCTGTATCTAAATCGGGAGATTTAGTGGTATAAGGAGGATTGCTTCTTCTTGTTGCTTCTTATATGATTTCTTTATTCAATCTTTCCCAATTATAATCCTCACTCTTCTTTTATGCACTTGTAGGGTGTTGTTATTGAAAATGCAGGGTGCATACAAGAACGATTTCTTGGGGCTTGAGTTTGATCCCTTGATACCTGGTGATCCTAAATTTTTCGGGAAATTTATCATCATAAATGTGTTTGGAGTTCCATTAAATTATTCAAAGTGGTGGGAGTTATCTGTTATATTTATGATTCTTATATGATATCGAATTCCGTTCTTTATTATTCTCAAATTCAAGGAGAGAGCTTCGCCAATCGTCAAGAATCTTTATTCCAAGAGAACTTTACAGAAGCTTGAAAAGAGGCCTTCTTTCAGGATGATGCCATCTTTTTCTTCCAAGAGGCATCAACCTTTGTATTCACTGTCTTCCCAAAACGATCTCAACTCTCCGCTCCACTAGGAGCATATAATTGATTAAAATTTCAATCATCAGGTAGCACTTATGATAATTGATGGCTACTTTTTTTTTTTTAATCTTGAGCTTATTCTCTTGCCGGTAAGATGACATTAAAATAATTTGATGATCTTACTCATGCAGGTAGTGAAGGATCTAATAGCATCCTTTGACCTCGTCACCTACTCTAATTATCAAGGAAATACAACATTATATGTAGCCGCTTACAAGGGTTACTTAGCTATAGCCAAAATTTTAATAAGCATAACTTCTTTAACCTCTGCAACGAACAACTTTGGATATACGTTTCTCCATATGGCAGTTTCAGGTTTTTGAACTCATGGTTTTCAAAAAGTGGATAGGCAGATTGAGCTTGTGAAGCAGTTAGTGAGTGTTAAGATTGTAAACATTCAAGATATCATCAATGTCAGGAACAATGATGGAAGAACAACCCTTCACATGGCTATCATTAAGAATATTCAATCTACTCTAGTGGAGCTTCTCATGACTGTGCCATCAATCAATTTAAACATTAGTGATGTTGATGGGATGACTCTACTAAACCTCCTCAAGCAACGACAAATAACATCTTCTAAAATTTTAATCAAGCAGTACAATTTATGTAATTTACTAGTGTTCTTGCTTACACATTGAAATAAATGAGAGAGAGAGAGTTATTGTGTTTGAAGCTTAAATCAAGCTCATCGAGCACCGTCTCAACATTTGCAGAAAGATAAACCAAATTATCCTTGTAATCTTGCAATGCTTTAATATATGATCGACCCTCTTTCTCAATTATCCATTTAACAAACCTAGGAAGCCTTCCTAGTTGCTTTTCCATTTCGCCATTGCATCCTGTCAACCGAATATCATAAGGAGACGTGCACCTTCCATTCATCGCATAACAATACATAATCTACACATTCAATTGTTCATTACAACACTAATTCAATAAAGTTGCTATGCTTATTTGGAGTATCTGGCGAAAACGTAACAACTTTGTTTGAAATCGCAAAAGGCTATCTAAAGTTCAAATCTTCTCTCAATCGTTGGCTTCTCTTAATCAATGGCAGACAACTTAACTGGTTCTCGAGATCCACTGTGCATCTTCTTCTTATTCTTACCCATGTAAGTGGTCTGCTCTGCCTCAAGGTATGCTCAAACGTACTTTTGATGGAGTTGTTTTTGTGAATGAAAGGAAACTTGGGTATGGGTGGGTGGTTCATTCATCATATGGCAATTGGGTTGCAGGGGGTTCTGGCTTATTTTGTTTGAAAAAAAAATGTTTCTCAGGTGGCAGTTTGAAACACTTGTTGATATGTACAATTGTCATGTGGCTACAACTGATTGGATAATCAAATGCTTCAGCAGGAGATATGGGTCCCACATGCCATGTAACACCATTTAATGGGATGTCAATTTTTTTTAACGGCTATTAACAGAGGGTCATAATTCAACCATTTTTGAAGCATTAAGATCCATTTGGGAAAAATAATAATAGTGTCCAAATTAGGATTTGGCCCAAAATTGAGGGTCCAATTTGGACCTTTTCTCTATAAAAAATTATAAATTATGTTCAATTCAAACATATATTTTTCATAACTAGTAATAATTTTTATCACCATAAATAATTTTTAAACATACAAAAGAAATATGATAGCCATAGTTAATCATACATATTGTTATCAATAAAATTTTATTAGAAATTGATAATCTATATTTTTAACTAGATAAAAAAAAAATAAAAGAATATACATTTTAGAATTTTAACAATTAACTTAAAAAATTTGAAAATAAGAAATTAATTGGCTAAAAATAACAATTGTAAGAATTTAACTAGTATACTTTAAAAATATAGGAATTCAATTATATATTTTGTAAGGGCTTAATTGGATACAGTGTTAAATATAGGAACTGAAATTTTGATATAGGGATTCAGTGCATAAAAAATTAAATAAAAAAGTGAAAAAAAATACTCTATGGTTAGACTTTTTTTTGCTTAAGGAACTGTGGTATTTTTTATAACACTTAAAGGTTTGTGGTTTGATTTTAATTGCATTTTAGTACCTTGCTCAATAATAGTATTAAAAATATATAATGTAACGTTAAAATAATATAAATTTTCAATAGTAAAATTATTTACTTTGTAGTATAGCATCTAACTAACTAAAATAAATTCATAATAAATAAAAATAAGACGTATTTTTAATTTTATTAGGAATAAAAAGAAATAATTTTTAAAATAAATTAATAATATTTTTAGAACTATCTAAATAGTTATATTATTGGTAAGTCACATTTAAAATATTTTTATTATTGAAAGGGAGTGTTATATTGAAATTTTATTATATAATTATGATGATGTTTGTTAATAAAGTATTAAAGTGTTAAAAAATAAAACTACATACCTCTAAATGTCAAAAAAAAATACAAATCTTTAAATAAAAATGCGTCTAACCACATAATATTTTTTGTACCTATCCCAAAAATAAAAAGAATGAATGAAAAAAAAAAAGCATAGGAATTCAATCCAACAAAATTAAAAAAAATAGACTCAATAAAAAAAAACCCAAAAAACAAAGAGACTAAAAAATTGGGTTTTGCCAAAATTAATACATGTTCTATTGAGTTCAATTCATTTACAACTAAAAATAGCTCCTACAATAACCCTCCATCTCATTCAAGTTAGAACCTTAACAATTTGAAGTCAGCATCCAAGCAAAATTACAGGGAAAAAAAAAAGTGTAAAAGAGAAAGAGTTGATAGTTAGACCCAAATGACTGCCTGACAGTAAATAAATCTGTCAGAAAAAAACCCTCAGCAAAAGAATGAGAATACAAACACTGAACTCCAAGAAGTATCTCTTGTACAAGATCTCTAATGATGCGTCACATTTATATAATCTAGTAATCATGCTGATTAGAGCTGTAATGAACTGAACCGTCCTATTCATTTACAATTTTCGCAATTGCTGTTGTAACTGTATCTGTTAGATCTAACTATTTCTTCCCATATTCTTTCTTTTCTTTCTGGGAATTCAAAAAGTGGTCTACCGTTACATATACAAATAACATTTTTGTTATGCTTAATTCTACATCAAAGTATCAAGACAGACCTAATACCAGTCCACAGAGCTCCACTTGGACATTGTCTATTGTTTAATCGTCTTGCAGAAGAAAGACCAGCAGTTCATCCCACCTTCACATCTGTGACTTGTCAGTTTGTGAAGAGAGCTCTTTGTCGGCAAAATGAAGCAGCCTTCTAAGCCTTAAAACCATGTCACAGTGGAACGGAAGTGCAGTTCGTCGCTCCAAATATGCTGGGCTCACAGTCATCCATGACAAGGCATGAAGCTCTGCTGCTATTGACTCTAGAATCAGATGTATCTCAATTTCAAAGTCCCTGACTTCAGAGCTTAAATTCCGTAATCCTTGCTTCCCCATCACTCTAGATAACTTTTCTTGGGCCATGTTAGTACCCCCATAATAATCAATCAGACTCACAGAAAGAACAGAAGGCCATTCTTCCCTAGGGTTGCTCCTGTAGTCTGTTCTCATAGAGGGTACAGCTTTGGAAACGACAAAACCAGTAGAAAGGGGAATTGCAGAGCCCTTACTATGAAGGAGATGTGCAAGTGGTGGTGATTCAGCAGTGAGACAAGTAGGAAGCTGAAGAGGTGTTGGTGGGAGGAAGCGCATGCTAGGTGACGGAATTAAAATGTAAGACGCAGAAGTAGAACCAAGTGATTTTACAGGAGTAAAACCTTCCACATAGCCAGATGAAGAGACACCACTGCCACCTTGATTCCCTCCTGTGGACCAATTGGAGTTAATTCTTGATGCACACTGAGTTCCAAAGTCCAACATGGAAAATAATGATCACAGAATCCTCTTGCACTTGATCCTACAGTCATGATCTTATGCGCAAATAGTTGACAACTCTAAAAAGCTTGGACAGAACAAAATGCAACAAGCATATTTGCATCATGGATTATACATGCATATGATTGACAACTCTACTCTCTACCCAGTTATTCTTGCACAAAAAAAATGGCAACAAATTGTGAATTCCAGGAACTTATTGTGCTGGTGCATCAATTCATTGTCACAATAAGCACATTTAGCTAAATGGTAAGTTTGACCATTGTACCATGCTAGATGATACAGCACCCAAGAAGTTAAGATGACTAACAGCGTACACCCCTTTCCTCAACCCTGATCTCATACATCCCAAACTACCCCTAAGACCAGTATCACAAATTTCATTCAGATCAATAAAATGAACATGAGTGCATGCTTTCCAATGTATAAGAAGAGTTGTTAAATCTATAACCTTATGGACTTACTAGGGGGACTTAATGAGCAGGAGATATAAGTCAGTGATAAATAAATCAGGATTCTATTCCAAGAATAGCATCTAAATTTAAAATCAGTCAGCGAAATATGAAAAAATGGAGAACACATTGAAGGGGAGAGGTTTGGCCTACCAGGAGAAGGTGAATCTGCCTGGAAAACCAGATTCAAAGAGTGGTCAATTGAAATTGCAGCAAAACTGATGCTCTGCGCCCACTGAAGAATTCCCCTTGAGTTGTCAACTGCTGTGTGTCCACCTATAAGCTGTTTTCTTCCAGTAGACTGTCCTAAACCACCCTTCATAAAACCAGAACTTTTAGAATGAGGGCTGTACAATGGACTGGGTGAGGAAGGAAGGGTTCTCTCTTGCATTAAACCCATCTCCTGTTGCTGCAAGGTAGCTCCATTGCTGCTTGCAGACATCCCATCGGGCATAGATCGGCGCAGTTGCAGGGGCCATTTCTTCACCTCAGAACCCCCAACTGAATAAATGGCTTTCTGCCATTCTGTTAATCACATAGCAGAAGACAAAATATATTGTGAACATACTGAGATAAGCAGCAAATGCCTTCAACTAACAGGAAATATGGATAACAGTTAACAAGTAATGGTGAAATTTCTACAGCACATAAAAGCAATTATCTAAACCCCATACAAGAACTCAATAATTTAGTCTGATATCGTACATTATTAGTATCTCAGTTTGTAAGTATATAGATTTTAAGCAGTTGCTGCAATTGTTTAAAGCATATAGAAAACTTTCTACCTGGAAATGCAACTGACAGATTCTTACTATTAAATAGAGAAGAGTACAAAGGAATATCATGCAAGAACTGTACCTAGGTACTCAAGCTCAAAGAAACCTCCAATCCGTGTAATCACAAAATCTCTTGGCTTTGCAGCACCAATATCAGGTGAGGAGCAAGCCTGAAGTATCTGACATCCTTGCTGCAGAACTTGCACAAAAAGGCATTGCAAGCCCTTTGTATCCTGTCGACTGCTAATTCCTCCAAAAGGAAATATATGGCTGTCAAGCAATTCTCCCCTTGCATCTGTCCAGATGCACACTAACCAGCGCCAATCCTCTGTCCATCCATAGCAACAATGTAGGCTCGGAAGACTCTTTTGATAACCACCTGCAAGGCCATCTGGCTCTGATCCATCAAGCTGAGAGCTAGATCCAGTATCAGCACTCATTGCTGAACTAGCACTTTGCATGTAACCTCCATTGCTATCATCAGACAACAGCTTTGATGATTCAGCAGCTAAATTGCCAAAAACTGTAGGTGCAGCTGCATGCTCCAGAGAACCAGGTTCAGAAAGAATAAAAAGTGGCTCAAATAGGTAGCGAAATTCATCTTGAAAAACAAGATCCCCATTTCTGCTAGGATCACAGTTCAAACCTCCACCCCTTGCTGTCTGCCAGGAGTTATCCCATGTACCTGATCTCAAACCTGCATCAATTTCACCCTCTCTTGGAAGTGTGGGACCCCCAAGTCGAGTACCAACATAATCCTTCCACATTGCTGGAATAGAATTCATTTGAGGCATGACGGAATGAGATCGACAAGATAAAGTTGACGACTGCACATCATTTAAGGATCCTTTTGAAACTCGCCGAGCCTTGTTGTATACTGTGAAAGCAGTCTCTTTAAGAATGACAAGCTCATTAAGAGCAGGACTAGCAACCCTAAAAACGGCATCAACTGTCACAATTTGCAGTACCAGTTTAGGAACATTAAACCCTGGAAGTACTAGAACATTTGATGGTGATGCTTCATCCACAACTGCTGAGCAACTTAAAGCCTTGCCAACCTGATTCAGCAGGAGTGGCCTCCTCTCTCTATCTGATGAGAGAAATGTTGATCCAATTGCAACAGAAGATTCAATAACAGTTTGTAGAACAGCAATAGGTTCAGGAAAGGGGCATACCACATAGATAACCTGAGTGGAGAATCAGTTGTACACTAATAATTAGAAGGATGTTACATACTTGACACAGGATCCACCAGCTAAATAAACAAACCTCCCTAAATATAAAGCAACAATAATGCTTAAAAAGCTAAATAATAAGAATAGCATAAAACATCAAATCAATAGATGTCAGCACCTTCCATCATAAATGGAGAATAAGTGCTATTAAAGCAAGGCAAGAATGAGCTAATAACAATACTAGTGCCCTTTGAATTACAAGTTATCAAGAAAAAACAATTCAATGTACCATAAAGATGAACAAAATAGGAACCAGCACACTCACCATACAAGGACCAGTACTTCCTTCTTTTGGATTTGTTGGTAAGCACGGAGTAATTTTCAAAGCTTTAATAGCCTTTGAAAGAGATTTCAGATAGCTAGTCACGTCCCAACCATTGGAGAGAGAGAGAAAATAATCACTGATTGAACCCACAAGGGAGGTATTACTGCTTGTATTACTGCCTTCTATCTTCATTGATTGTGGGCAGTCAAGCAGCACAAAACCAGAATGTGACAGCTTCCCTGTCTCTATCTCCATTTGGTTTCCCAAACTCTGAGGTTGATGAGTTCCCAGTTTACATGTCTCATAAACTGAAGAAGAAAAACTCATCATAAGACCCAACATAATTGAGGCACGATGTCATAGCGACAGAGATGTGGTCTAAACAAGTGCATGCACACATGTTTTATGTGCTATACATAGAATTAAAAGTGAAACAAAAATGTCAAATTAGCTCGTCTAGAATGAGTAGAATTTAACCAAGAAGTTGGCAGCACATCATTTCCCCAAAAGACATGTCAGAATGTTAACCTAATAAGTTAAGCTTATAAGCTGGTTAATATCATCAGAACTAAACTTAAATCACCTTGCACACTCAAGGAGAAAAAGACATAAGCTTTCCTCCCTAACAGGAGTAAAGTACATTTTTAGAACAAAATGCACTTGCTCCACACTAAAACAATATAAAAAAACAGCTCACCAGTTCCAAGTTGCTGGAAAAAATCAGCCGCAGCAGATGTAAGGGGGTCAATGTCTGGACATATGACACAATAAGTAATCTGCAACAATTTATGACATCAAAGTTGCAATATTACTGACAGTTTAAGCAGAATTCCCAACTCTTGAACCAAAAAAAAAAAATTAATAAGGCATGCGGAATTTGTGAGTATTGCAACATTCTTCAAGAATCTTACAGGTTTGGGCGAAGCATATGGTTCAAAAGGAGCCTTTTCCCAGAATTGTAAAGAGCTTGCTGACGTCTTAAGCCAATCATCTTGATACCTGTTATATCTGCAGGTTAGTTCCCTTTTAAAACAAATTGAATAATCACCAAACAATTAAAAAAAAAAGGAGCAAAACTACAATTAAGATAAATATTTAGTACTAAGAAAAATTTTCCAGGGTGAGGGAGGGAGGAATGGGGCTATGAGCAGTTAATTCATGTAGTCTTTTTCTCTCCCTTTCCAAATAGCCTGACATTACTATAAACAATCAGCTTAGAGTTCTAAAGAGAGGTGGAGAATAAATGTGACCAAGTTTATCAGGTCCCGACGTAAAATTGCTATAATCAGAATAGATACCCAACAAGTAAAGCAGGGGAAGGAAGAACAAAGACAGTTGGCCTTCGGGAACTTGGTAGGTGCTCTGACTCTATTTCTTGACTCAATCTCCTCTGCCCAGCATCATCTACTTTAGCTCCATCAACTGCAGCGATTGCAAAACTGTAAGTCACCTGAAAATTCCAAAACCAAATAAATTATTAATCAGTATACCTTTAAGGCAAGAAGATGCACCAGCAGAAGACTGAGCTGGGCTCATTGGTTCTCCAACAGATAAACATACAGAGCTTGAAGAATCCTTGCACTCGCTTAGCGTAGACTCGGTATAAGATCCATCAACTGTGGAAACTCCATCGACTGACTGACCACGGCCTCTGCACCAATCAGTGACAGATAGTGGGCCATCTAAATTCCCAAAGGCAGATTTTAAGGCTGTTTTGATTTCAGACTGAAGCAAGCTAATCACAGAGGGAGCCTGAATCTGGACCCAGAACATTTTTATTTTAGAAAAAAATGAGGAATAAAAAAAAGAGAAGACACAAACACAAAGAAGAAAGAGCTCTGATTATTGTGAGAGAAAGATCTAGGCATGTCGCATCACGTTGACCATATCATCCTACAAGATAGATAAGTGCACATGGGAACAACTTACATCAGAGGAAAGTGGATCCACTAACTGCATGCCAGCAATGTCCAAGGAATGGCAAGAAGCCAAAGTACCTCCACAGCCAGCATGGACCATGGAAGGCCCACAAGAAAATCCTCGCCTCCAATGTTCTTGCAACGCAAGCCAACCATAAGGACCATCGCCACAATCTGCATCCAGAGCCACATCAACAAAAGATGTGGCTTGCTGGACAAGTAATGCTATCCCATCAAGTAGCTCCTGCAGTGGCTGCCTATGCTTATAAGAAAGCATTCTGTCATCGTTCAATGAATGATGGGGTAAGGATTGACTAGCTTCAATGCTTGGTGAATTACTAGGTTTAGTTACTTTAGGAACTGCAACAGAACGCCAAACACCAACAGGTGCATTGAGGTGACCATCTAGCACTCCGCCATCAAAATCACCAGCAATTCTAACTGGTATGGATTCTTTCTTCCTCACCTCATATTTGCTAGAAATATTGTCTGTCATAGTACTTCCCTCACCAGGCAGTTCACTCAAAACAGAGCCACTGGTTAACCTACTCATGCTTACAGTTGCAGAATTAGAGGAAGACAACAATATGTGCCGAACCCTGCACATGGAAGCCTGGAACATGAGCGTTTCAACTTCAGTTGCCAACACAGTCTTCGTAGAAAGTAGGAAATTTTCTGATCCTGCTGCAGATTCAGGCATTTTCTTCGGAACAGATTTAAGAGCATTTGTAGAACTGAAGGTAGAAAATGAAGACGGCACCAGCCCATCACTAGTAGCAAGGCTACCGGTTTTTGCGAATAATTTCTTATCATGTTGCTCTTTGCCACTGTCCACATGAGTATAATATTTCTTCGCATCATGCCGTGTAGCCCCTGCTTTTGGATTCATAGACAAGCTAGTCTTCTCATCCGACCCATCAATGCAAGGAGAAGAGGGTGGGGTTGCACGATATGTGTAGTTGTTTGGGCTTGAATTTGAGCTCTCAACTTTGCGAGACATTGGACAATATGGACTTCTGAAAATTGATGAGGAGCTCTCACTTGTGTGGGTTTCAACAGCTCCATACTCTGGAGCAAAGGACATCAGTGCTTCAGCTTTAACCAAATGCTCGAACTCAGCTGTAGAACATGGAGTCCGGTGCAATGGACCTGATGTCAGAGATTCAAGTGCGCTTTCTTGATTCTTGCTAATGCACTCATCTATGGCTCCTGCGGGAGGTGGATTAAAGCTCTCAAATGATGAAAATCCCATAGGCAAAAGCATTTGATCTGCAACATCCATTACCCCAATGGGACTGCTAACAACTTCTCCACAATCTGGAGCAGAAAAAATAAGAGCCTGCGACTCTGCTGTACCAGGAGGCTTCATAACAGCAGAGGAAATGAAAGGATCAAGATTAGATTCAATAAATGGTCAAGAACTTTAGAATTTTGCACTTCCTCTTGATCACTGTTACCTATTATCATTTTAGGAGCACAAATGCTGTAGCCTAGTATTATGATATAGAATACTAAAATATTTACTGAAGAGAGGTGTAGATTTTTAGTCGATGATGCTCATGCTAAAATATTTCCTGAAGAGAAGTGTAGATTTTTAGTCAATGATGCTTATGGCTGTTTCTACTATACATACTTGTTTCTACTGATCAATTTTTTTTTACAAAAAAAAAGGGGGGAAATTAAGCAATGTGAAAGCTACGCCCACTGTTTTTCACACATCTTAAAAGAGCAAACCTATAAGGGAAAAATTGCTCACAGTTAAAAAAAATAAAAATAAGACAATAAAATTTCTCATCCTATTTGTAGCTTTTGGCAATTAAGACATCAAGGTTGATTGATAAATAAGCATCAATTATCGCCGCCAATTGCAATACTTTATAGGCATCATGATGTTTGTCAATATTGCACTATTTGTACTTCCCTTAGATTCACACTCGGACAATATTCCATGCCCATATCATGATAGCTTTAGCAAAGTACAGGAAATACCTCTCCAAAAGGCAAGGCATCATTCTGAAAGAAGTCATCAAAATCACCAAATTCAGATAGAAGAGCTTGGATATTAATCCCTATTCCTCTGTCATCGTCATCCCAATCTAAATGAGATTCCATCTGCTCGCTTGCAACCCCTGTGATGGCAGAATTATTAATTTCAAGAGAACCAAAATCAGAATCGTAAGCATCTTGCATAGGAGCATTTTTTATTATACCCATTTGACCAAATGATTCTGGGATCCCCGCACGAGAACGCTTAGAACCCTGCAAAAGAATAACAGTTAATTTTTCTTTTTTCCTTCTTTGCTTTTCTAGACCCAGGAAACCAGAAAAGGGCACAAATATCTGACTGTAGCAAACAAATTCAAGTACCACTCACATTCAGCATTGACATAAATAAGTCTTATATGCTATCCATTATTAGCAACAACTCAGAATACATTCAAAAAGATAATCATAAACTTTTTTCCCACCTTCAATGAAAAGGAAGTGCATTCTAATTAAAATATAAAATAAAATAAAATGCATAAATATTCAGATGGACATCCGCATAACATGTATTTTAGATAATAAATGCATTATGCATGCAGGTGTGGCATCAAGAATCATAAACAAAACTATAAAAACCAGATTGGTAAAATCACATATTCAATTACCTCAGCAGCGTAACAAGTGATTTCAATTTGATATCACTCAACATCAAATTTACAGACACAGAATCATTTGTACTGAACAAGGGTGGAAATTCATTCAACCTCACAAGTTCTACTATGTTTTTCAGGTGACACAAACGCATGAATGTATAGATGATAAAATTTAACAATATGAAAATATAAAAATGCAATACCAATTTGGGGCCATCAATTTCCATCTGATCATTAGAAGATAATCCAGACTGTCTACATGATAATGAATCTGCATCTGCCTCAAGGTCCCCCGCTTCTCCGGTCATTTTAGGATCACTATCACTGGAGCTGCTGCTTATAGAGCTAATACTGCTACTATTACTATTGCTGCTACTATTATAGCCATGTTGCATGTGCATTCCACTGGATTCAATCCAAGATCCTTCCATATTATCTATATCACCACCACTGAATAAACAAGAAGACTAGAGCATAAAATGAAGATTCAAAACCAACACCTAACTCTCAACAATATCATAATTACAAATAAATGCAAGCAAATGAACCATAGAAACCAAAAAAAACTAAAAAGAAACAAGAAAATAAATCAATTATGTCAGCAATCAGCTTATGCATTAAAATCCATATCATGTATCTGCTTAAGAAACAAGACAATAAACCAAAAGTAATCATGGAACTAAGCAATGTTCTGGCTTATGAAAATGCCAACTACAATATCATACACCCACAGCAATTCAGTCACTCTTCTTTACTGAGAGATATGTATCCACAAAATTAAACTTACTTTCACATGATGCTTTTGTATACATGTATGTTGCAGTAATCTTAGAAGTTTTTTATAATTAACTTAAGCAGCAAATTTGAAACTCAACAGTGTGATATCTCTCTTTACTGACTTACAAATTTGTAAACTCACACTCATTTTATTCTTCTCACATTTGTGCAGACATGTAACTTGGATTAATCTCAGCAGTTATCACATTTAATAATTGGCACAGCTTAAGAGTTGAATTCAAAATTTGTGAGGAGAAAAGCACTAACCAATGCATAAAGAAAGATGAAGCATGCAAAGACGGTCCAATCCAATTTTGGAGCCAAAACCTGTGAAAACACAATTGACATAAGTTTAGATCACACGTATCAGAACTTCCAAACCAAACAGACACAGATCATAGTTATCTGGTCAACCATGAAACAATTCAAGAAAAAGTACATAAAAACAACACAAACATTCAACAAGAAGGTTCTCATTGAACCATGCAGGCTGATAAAATATATGCACACTTAGAAGAATTAAAGCAAAGGAAAAAAGAAATTGCTATAACAAAGAATGTTGCTAGGTTGTGCCAGGATAGCCGATTTCCGAATTATACTTCTTACGTCCAAAATTTTCTACATCAAAATATCAATAGATCAAACCCACAAGTCCGAACTACACAGTGAGTGCCAAATTATTCCAATTTCCAAAATTCAAACTAGAGCACCTTGATCCAAACAGGACAAAAATTAGCATCGAATCCAATGCACCTTTTCAGAGAAGATCTAGCATATGATGTTTGCAAGACAGGAATAACAACTGCCTCAGCTGGATAGATAAATGTCTTCTCATGTGCTGATGAACGGTCAAATGATCCCTTATGGTCACCTCTTGCCACAGCTGGAGATTCCACAACATGATTCTTAGGTAAGTTTCTGATTGAATTTGAGTTTGATCGCATTCCCTTTTCACTTTCTGATCTAGGACAACCAAGTGTCACTTCTACATAGCAAGTTTGACCCCTCGGCAGGCATCCAGTCCCTTGAGAAACATGATATGGTAGACCTATATATCTGTTTGAAGTTCTAAACTTGCCAGAACTGCTGAACAGAAAAATAACATGATAATAGAATATAAACTCAGGATATTATCTTCCAAGAACGATGGCATATACATTTATCCAGAAAAAAGGAAAGAGTATGAACATGCAAATCAAAGCATAAAATACAGAATTAACCTGAAATAAACTTGCTTGACTAGATCATTTGGAAAATATCCAGTGAGCCAGCCACGCATTCCATGAGGAGAAACAATAACTGCAAGACATAAAATTTGACAATGTGAGGGGAGACAAGGAAGAAGGGCTGCTTCACTGACCTTTGACAGTCATGGTCACATACGACCTAAAATTATAAGCATGGCAGAGGGAAGAAAAGAAGCCCATTGATCAATCTTGCCACTTCCCGAGTAAGTAGCATTGACAAATAGCATAACAAAAAATACAGAGATTTTACAGGGTAAGCATGTCTAGAAGCATGGCATAGGCTGCAAAATTACCAGCTCAACTATAGCTACTTTAGACGAACTTTTGCCAATCATCCCCCTACAGTAAGTGGATTACATATGGAATGCTCAGTGATTGGGCCTGTATAGCAGGTTGGTAAGACCATAAAACTTCTTTTCCTGTAACTTATCAGTAACAAAAAACTAACCTACATCTTCTGTATGGACAATATGAAAATCTTAATCTTTTGATTATTCTTTCCAAATGACAAGATTACCTCAGATATAAAAATTAAAATCCCTAATATATCTGCCATGAAGATGATAAACAGAATAAAGTAATCGTATTTAGAAAAAACTCTAAAATAATAAATCCTAGAAAGAAGGTGCTTCAAAAGACTCGATGTTTAAGTTTCCACAAAAGTTTCCATTTGAAATCACATTAACAAAGTTTGTACTAAAAAGTGTAACAAAGTGATGCTAACCACGCCTGACAGGCCATCATGCTAATATGTTTTGGTTCTTATTTTCTACCAGTGTGCAATTCTTGAGTGGGATTTTGTATTTTCTCCTGGAGGTACCTAAAAGAGATGTTATTATAACTTGGTTAAGCAACAGATTTTTTTTACAAGTACATCACTCTATCATCCAAATGTCTGCAAACTATTCTGGTGCATCTAAAACTTTTAAATGTAGGAGGGTGCCAGGTTTGACCCACTGTTATATACTACAAGCAGCACTATAACATTGGATAGCCCAATGGCAATTTAAGTGAAAGAAATCTTCCAGAATCTGTCTTGAAGAAAATATTCAATAGTTCTAATATTTAGGACAAAAAGAAAAAAACTAATGCAATAACAATACAAACTAGCATGAAGTAATATACATTGCTGCAGAGAAGTGTCAAAAAACACCTACTTAATACCAAAGCATATATTATTTTCCCGATCACATTTTAACCGTGTGCTGTGATAATGGTCCCTCTAGCCTAATTATGTTACAATATTAATCATAACATGCTGAATGCCAGCATATAGATAAACCAACCTGGAAGTCTGTAACCAGAATTGTTAGTAGAATGCTTTAACACCTTTTCTATGTCACCACTTGAAAGTGCTCGAATATGCCTAGAAATGAACAAGACAAATTAATACAAGCTTTAACATACATCAAACATCAGGATCATAGAACAAACTAAGATATGAAATTTCACCAACTTTGCTGATATTATAACATGCACAAAGATTGCCTCCTCTGTGGCAGCAAAGATGAACTCAACCGTGGGTTGTCTTCTGCGAAAATACAAAATAAAAATTAGTAAACAAAAATGATGCCACATAACTCAAAAAATTAAACTATGATTCTAGTTTCTAGACAAGCACATCTATCCATGAGCATAGAATTTAGTAAGGGAGGTAAATTATAGCCTATGTTTCAAAGGAGTTTTATAAACTCACACTCAGGTGAACACAATTATTGGTCTCAGTGTTACTACATTTTTTCCTAACCTAGATTTCTCTTTTTGAACGTACAAAACAATAAAAGTAGACATTTAGGAGGTCTTGATGGGGCAAAAAAAAATCCCGATTGTAGCAAATCAAATTCCATGCTTTCTGCAGGAGCATAAAATCACACAATTGTCACAAAGTCCAAATACGAAGAAGTGATGTCTCACCTAAAAAATATTGCAAACAGCTGAAGTCCAATTTTTATCATTAACTAATATTTTACATTGCAATGGCACATCCATGAGTTGTCATAGGGAAGGCTACATTAAATACAGATATAATAATCTCACCAATTTGTAAAATATAATAGGAACATAACAATATTGTTTTCTGATGTCTATTAATGATTATGAAGTTGAACAACTTTTCATTTTCTAAAAACCATTACCTAATTGCTCCATTAAGCTAAAATATAAGGTCACAGATCGAAAAGAATTCACTATCTTAGTCAAATTCTCCATCTGCTTAAAACATGAGGAGAGTATTCCCCTTATCGAACTTGCAAGCATCACTGTCCTACTTTCTCTTCACTGAACTTCCTAATGCCTTTTACCCACATAAAATTGCAAACAATGAACGAACAGTTGTAAACATCAACATTCAATTCCTCTCTCACCGAGCTTCCGATTACCCACATGACTTGCAACAATGAAACACCCCCACAAATTTCCATTCCAACAGCAAGGAAAGAGGAATGTTATACCAAATCAACAGCAACATATGATACATCCATTAACAGAAATATTCCCCTTGTAGGGAGATCACTTATTTAACCCAAAAAAAAAAGAAAAGTTTTCCCTATCTCCCAAAATATCTTGCAAAGAAACTTAATTATGGAACCACAGTCACCTAATCCATCAGAAGGACATACAAAAGCATCACGTATCACATCAAGAACTATCGCAAGGATCATCACTCTCAATCTTGCGAAGCCTCCCTTCCAAAAGAAGGACGAAAACAATAATTTGATGATAATTTCCTCATCCCTAAATAATAGATTTATCTTTGGATACTCCTTTAGAAATGACAAGCCATGGCACCCCTAAAAAAATTGCAATTCACCTGACAAAAACTCACTAAAGTGGCAAATCCCTCTACCCCTTTATTATATGCTAGGCATTTGCTCTTGCTATTGCATTATTCTTATTAGCTTAACAAAATTTTATTTATTCTAATTTAGCTTTATTAATACATTTTGACATTTTACTTCATTACCATGTTAACAAGTCCACCGGAGCTCGAGAATGTTGACCCACGCACGCAAATGTAGACTTATAAATGGGATTGAGCCCATGTAACACAAAACTAATTAATTTGTGTTAAGGTCCAATCTACACCACTCATAAGCCACTTTATTGCTGTACACTTTTCCAATGTGGGATATATTCTCCAACACTTACTAAATGAAAAATTTTGCCTAAACAATTTTTCTGCATGTATGAGTGAGACTTCTACATCAAAGCATCATTGCCTAATTCCTTGTGTTTTTCCGTGTAACTAGTTATGTGTTCCCAAATTTCAACAACCACATGTAGTCTGCAAAATTGCATGATGGATTGGGTCAAGTGTGCTATAACTAGAAACTAACGTGAACTGAACACCAAATTAGCAACAGATACCATGAGATTTAATTGTGGATTTGATCACGTATGCATATTAAATATAAAGCAAAAAGTAATGGTATAACCTCAAACTGCTAAATTATTGATATGTGTCATAAATACAAATCAATACTATAAAAAAATAATCAAGTTTATGAACTTCAGATGAAACATTTAAAATTAAAGTCTATATAACTACTTCAATATATCTAACCTGAAGAGTTCTTCACTTTGAGATGGTTGATATTTTGAAAATACATCTCCAAATCTCACGTAAGAATGGCCAACAAGTGCTCTGTCAATGTCAATATAGAATATTAAAACAAAGTAGATGATGTATAACATTTAATGCTTAGAATCTAGGAACAGAAGTGTACTTCTCTATACAATTCCTTAAAGATTGAGAAAGGGCCGCAGCAACTTCTTCAGAGTCCCCAGGAGCCACCCAAACTCCAGATGCAACAACTTCAAAGAAAGCATAAAAAAAGAATCAAAATACTAATAACATGATTGTAGACCATGTTGGCAAGTACTGGCAAAAACATAGTCCAAAGAAAAAAGAAAAGGAAATTGAGTAGTAATTGGTAAAGGAACACTGTAACAACATGAACATTCGGGGGGAAAAGATTTTACCCCTTAATCTAGAAACTGCAGCTTGAGCACGCTCAACAACAGTAGAGTGGTGCCCAGGAAGAAAAAGCCAGAGTTTGATTTTCTCATCTGTCATGCAGTCATAAATTAGACAATTTCAGATGCACAATAACCTACGAATGATAAGTTCATTGACTCTTCTTCTCCTTCTAAATGAAGTTAGTCATGACATAACTGGAAGACAGCCATTATTTAAAATCCTTACCAGGATTATGCATGCCCTGAGATGGATCCCAAGGTCCAACAAAGGAATTGGTCCATGTGCTAAGAAATCCATCTTTCTGCAACTGCAAATGAGACCAAAGTACGAGCCATGTTGCAGCATCTTTCTGATCTAATTTTGTACTGTCCAGCCTCAAAATATGTACATTGTATCAGTAATCTAAAGCATGCAGTGACAAGTACATTTATTTAGAATCACTTTTAATTACACAAGAAATATATACAGATGATTTAACCTCTTATCTGGTAGAGTATTCAAATCAGATTCATTCGGGATAAACTGGAACCATGATATATGATGAAGATTTCCCTGTAGAAATAGGTAGTAACATGAGATTGAAGTTTAGTCTATGTGACAAATAAACAAATTTTCTGCCTGAAATACTGACGGCTTTCACAAAGTAATAGTTTTCCAAAAGACAGATCCTCTAACTCATACACAAGATGCTTAATACATGCAAACCACCACCCAAATTCTAGTAACAGGAAATGCATACAAAGAATCATGAGAAGAAAACAAAAAAGAGAGGCTCATTAAAAACTAGTAATACATCGTCTGCAGGGAATCTTCAGACGATGGATCCATGGTAATTTGAAGAGGCCCGGCCCCTATTGCACTTGCACCTTATTGTCACATAAAACCTAGTTTGGTTGCAGCAACAGGACTAACCTCCCTATTATCAACTCTAGCAAAATTGCTGCCTATTTCACCTCCAGCAGTCACAAATTAGCAGGTCCTAAAATAACAGCCAACTCATGCAAACTGCCCTAGTGCAAGAATAAGTAGTTGATATCTTACAAGTGCCTGGATCAAATAAGTGCGTATGATGTGCAAAACATTTTTCAAATAAGTTTCTTCCCCTTCATTGAAAAGTCTTCCCCTAACCCATAATTATATTATTATGACAATTTGCCCATAATTACAACAATATTAAAAAAAAAAAAAAACAACCGGATATGTTGACACTAAAAAATTTACAAGAAACAACCAACAACCAAAATTCAGAATCCAATTCAAGAAAATAATCTCCATCCGTTTTTTCACAATCTTCCATATCAAAACATTTCTCAATTAATCTTCTCAATCAGTTACTTACCAGGTAGTCATGTATAATAAAAAAAAAATCTTCTAATCAGGAATAATCATCAAATTACGAGAAAACAAAACCAACAAATAATGGAAATGAAAATTCAAAAGTAAAAAATAAAAAATTAGCAGAGGCCAAGAAGCATACAATTCTAAAAACATTTGTCCACATCACTTTAACAATGCTAATGCTCCTCTCCACAAGAGCACCTTGATACTCCCACACACTTGCTCTTCGAAAACCCTCTCAAAGCATATCTCTGCCACCAAATAATCTATAACTGTGAGCTATTTGCATATAATCCAAACATTATAGATTTTGAGAAAACCAACAAATTAAATTTCAAACTAAAATATAAATTTTAGATACAAAAAAACCCTAACTTTAACTTTACGTTTTACTTACTTCGATTAAAAATTGAAGAACTAGTGAAATTTGAGACCTCTTGGAACTAAATTAAGCTGAATTAGGTGATAGCAAGGTTTCTGAGAAGAAAATTTGAACTTTTCGTTTAGGAATTTCCCGAGAAACAAACAGAAAAAAGGAAAGAAAAAAAAATATTGTTATCTATTTCACTCACTCTGCAACTCCCATTCCCGAAGGTTTTTCAAAGGTTCGACCGACTTGTTGATTAAACAATTGCAAAATTGCTTTCGGACTCTGTTAACGGATCCTACCTGACCCGTTTGATCCAATTGTGTTCGGCTTTTTCTTTTTCTTCACAATTAATAATTACAAAAAATTTTAATTTCGCTTTTTAACTAATTATAATTTGGCCTAATTGTTTAAAAAAATTCATACCTATTCAAGTAGTTGTAATTTTAAACCACCTTTAAAATCTTGACCAAAATAATTTAATTGGACAAATTTATATAAATATAACCCAAAATTGATTTCGATCAAAATTGAGCATGAAAATGCTGGCATGACATTTTAGGTGTCACAACCGATATAGGTCTAATGCCACAAAAATTACATATTTACATAAAAAAACCAAACATATTTTATTTATAGCAATTTTGTCTCAAATTTTCAATTTTAGTACAAATATTTTTAATTTGTCTAAATAAATTACATATTTTTATTACATATGTAATATTTAATAGCTAACTACAACACTTAAATTATCATTTATTTTTACTACTTATAAAAATTTTTAAATATAGCATACATAAAACACTAAAATGTATTAATCTACTTACAAAAATTTTATTAATAAATTATTTTAAAATAAAATAATATCTACATAAATAATAACTAAAATATTATTAAAATTAAATGCATATTAATATTTTTTATCTTAATGATTTAATCCTTCTTCGAGCCTTCTTCTCTTAACTCCTCTATGTCTCCTACTTTCTTCTCCAATTACTATTTCATCACAAACATATAATTTAATCAAAATATGTTTTATTTCAAATTCAAAAAAAAAAGTAATTAAAATTGTGTAATTAAACTTTGATTCATTAAAATACAACCATTTTTTACTATAAGATCATTCATTTCATTAAAAAAAATGATAGCCTTATTCTATATGCTAAAATGACCCGCGTTTTATTATGGGGTGACAAAATAGTGAATTTTTAAAAAATAGTAAAAATAAACAAATAAACATCACCAAATTGTTCATAAATTAATGTTAAATTTATGTAATGATAGTTTAATAATTAAAAATTAATTTATCAATATAATGTTTTTTTCTAATAAAAAATTAGATAATTAATTCTCACAGTCTTTATGTAAAAATAATGAGTTAATCCATGTACTGATAGTAATACTTTGCATCGCATTTATTTATGTTTTAAGGATATATACAAAAGTACAAATATTTTTTTTAAAAATTTACAGTAACATAATTTAAACATGTATAGATGTGAAGTAAAAATTCGAAGGAAACAACCATAAAAAGAGGCATAGAGATGTGGAAGAGAGTTAGGAGGAGACACGACTAAGAAAATGATATACAAAAAAGAAATGAGAACAATGCTCAATTCTAATATGGTTATATAATGTAGTGTTTTTTTTAGTAAATGAACGTTGCATTGTGGGAAAGCACATATAGTAGTTACATAAAGAGGACTATTCATATTTTTATTTTAAAGTACTTGCTTTCTACAAAAGCAAAAGTCGAAATACAATATTTATAATCGAACACACATTTATAAAATATTTATTTGCCCAGATCTTCATTCTTGAAAAAATAAGTAAATAACTTTTTTAAGAGAAAATAAAATAGTATACATTTTTTTATTTTATGTATTTGATAAAAAAAAAACGGAAAAGCTTTACCTGAATATCTTCAAAGGCGATTCTTCAAAGAATAAATCAACTTGGACCAGACCAATTGTTATGCTTTTAGCAGGAAGTTCAAGACCATCTGATTCTTCGGGACTGTTCAACATCTTGGGCCACACTACTTTCTCCAAAATCAATGGACCTCTTCACAATACTCACTGCACTATTAATCAGAGCTTGGGTAGTAGAGTTGAACTTGAAAGATTCAATCTAGTTTTTTCCCCCAATTTCCTGATTATAAAAGTTGCTCTATTTAAAAATATGAATAACCTTAAAAAAAAAGGTTATGCATATTTTACTGCTAATAACGACTTGAAAAATGTGTTCCATTCCATAAATTATTGTCATCAACGATGGGATGGTGAAGCAGTCTTTGTATCTATTGGCCAATGTGGTCATTGACAAGTCAATCAAATCAACAGCAAACCGGCCAAATATGAGAAAACAAGCCGAACTTGTGTCATCCTTAATAATTGTAAAGTATAACTAGTAATTTCAATTAGTTTTAAAGTTAAAAGACACATACACACATATTGATGTGAAAGAATATTTTTTTTACCATTAAACGAATATTAACGAATTATTAAAAAATATAGAATTTCATAAGCACTACCAATGAATAGGATGATCGTGTAAGACGTTGCAATTATTGCACCATGATTGTTCATTATGGGTTTGCACACTGCTCTATATTAAAGGCATGCTCTGTACCACCAACCGACATTTACTTGGACATTTCTTATAATTGCTCTGCTTATAAACTTAAAATCCTACATATTTTTATTTGTTAAAAGAAAACAATTAGCATAGTGGAAGCGTTTTTAAAGGAGAATTTTTTTTTAAAAATAAAAGGCATTAACCTTATCACTATGAACATCTAAAGATAACAACTCAACAATTTTTTTCCTATTAACATTCTTATCCAATTCAATATCTTGGGATGGATGGTCCGTCAACAAAATTGTTAAAACATTTTGATAAGCTAGTGCAACCTAAAGCATATCAAAAAATTAATACAAAAAATCTTGACATAGAACCAAGTAAAAGAAACAATAACCTAAAACTAACCTCCTTCTAAGAGAAAAAAATTGTGGAATATCAAGATTCATGAAAAATTTTATTGTAGAAGTGTTGTTGGTTGTTATCTCGTCTGTTAAATGGACAAAAAAAATTGTGATCATCATTGTTTTGAAAAAATGATATTTCAAAAGTAGATGGATTATAAAACAACACATGTGTAATATTTAAAACTACCATTGAATCTTCTAATAGATACTGATAAAACAGCCACCATAATTAGACCATTGATTTCTTCCTTAAGAACTCTGCCCTCGGAAAATACATTAACGACTTTATCCCACAAAGTGATATTAAGTGTTTCATCCTTATAAAAAGTTATTTATGAATTGATAGATTATTAGTTTTGTGCAGCACAAACACACACACATATGCATGTGTGTGTGTAAAATAATTACGAACGCTTAATTTTTAAGTGAAATATTTTTCTTCTTTGCATTTTGACTAGCAATATGATCATCCTCAATATCTCCTACACTAACAATTTTTCCGAAGATGTTTGAAAAAGAAGAATGAGTAGATACATAAATAAGTAGACATCTGCGTAGTCATATAAACACATGCATGCAATGTTGCAAAAATAAGACCTTATAAGAATGTTTTATCTCGTACTCTAGCCTTAACATCTTCAAAATTCAGGAATTCAAATCTCTCAAAGGGTATCGAAACATTTCTATATCAAACACTTTAATGAAAGTGTTTCTAAGTGATCAAATTCAAAAAGCATGATTGTTGATTCTGTAACCTAATTGCATAGGGTCAATAATGAATTCAGACATGTAATAAACTTCTCCCTCAGTTAATATTCACGTAAATGATCTATTATCTATTTGGGAATTGTCCCTTACATTGAATCAGCTTTTTTTCCCAAAAAAAATTAAAATGTTAATGGAACCTTCTTATTAAGCATTAAGAACTTTAAGCTATAGACATCATCTGGATTGCTGATATTAGCAAATTTTCAAATGTGAACAACTCTCAATTTTATTCAAATATCCCTAAGAACAACTCGCACTTTTATTCAATATTTCTACTTGTATTGTTAATATTAAAAAAAAATCATATGTCATTGGTTTCACTGTAATTAATAAAACAATATTAAAAAAAGAATAAGCAAAAAGATAATTAGCATGAAAGAAGACTTGACAATCATTCAATAAAAAAGTAAGTAGAGGGTATGTGAATAGTTATATATAACTTCATTAAAAAATTCATAATACACTATGTTTTTTTGTGTAATTTTCATATTCACATTTGAGGTCAGACTTCTTTCCTATGAAATTTTTTATACCTACGTAAAAAGTAACCGTTGATAATGCTACATATAATTGACCATGAGAAAAAACATCATCTTGTAAATATAGACCCACTTGTTTTAACGTTTAACCTTACCTCTTATTTATAGTTATGCAATAATAAATTCTTATTGAAAATTGTCTTCTCTTTAAAATAAATGGTCACTTTTTATCTTGATATGTTAGCACAATTCCATGAGTAAAAACTTTTTCTCCACAATGAGAACTAATAATGATAACAACTTCAATAATTTTTATGTCCAATTCTACAATCATCAATCATATTCTATTACATAATCCTACACTTAGATTTATATTTTGAAGTAACAAGACTGGTATAGTGTTCTTAAATCTTAATTCATGTTGTGAAAATCCATTAAAATTTAAAGAATTTAAGAGTTTATAAGATATAGAACATCTAAGTCTTCATAATGAGCATATGTTTTACTCATTAAATCATAACTATAATAAACTTTTTCTTTTTCAATAACTGATCAAGAATTTCTCTATTTATAACATCAACAACTTCATTAGTAGGAGTTATAATTGCTCTTTCCTTTATATACTCACAATTGTTATATTTATTTGAAAAATTGGGATATTTTTCACTTATTATTGCATGTATTGGATGTTCATAATGTTTTATAAGCAATTTTATCTAGAATTTGAATGCAATCATCTCTTCACTATAAGCCTTTATTTTTTTTTATGGAGTTGTCCTATCACCAATAGATAAAAGTCATTTAGAAAATTCAGCTAATTCGTTATCTTGACCGGTCAAATCACCAAATGTTGATAATCGAATGTTTATCATTAGCTTGTAAATTGTAAAAAACTTACATAATTTAGAACATGTTATTGATTTATTTATAATGTCTTCCTTGCTACCATTCAAAACAACATCCAAAATTTGTCTCAAATCGCCTCTAATAAAACAGTTTTACCATAAAATGGCTTACTTTATGCATCACCATTTTCACCATATAAAATATCTCTAAATATTCTTTCAACTGCTTCAAAGCTATGCTTGTGACACATAAGAGTTTCATCCCATATAACCAAACATGTTTCTTCTAATAATCTTGGTAATTGTGCTCCTTTCTTAATTTTACACTATGAATGTTCATTAATATTTAAAGGTATTTTTAAATAAAAAATGTGCAGTTCTTTTGCCTGATAATAACAATGATGCAAAATCAAATAAAGCAACAACTAAAACAACCTTGTCTCTAGATTGTAAACATGATATAATGGTTTAATATAAAAAAAATTGGGTCCTTAAACGAATTGCAATTAAGCCCTAAGCTTTGTTTTAAAATCACGTAGTATTTAGGATTTCTTTTATTTATTGTTGTGTATTATTATTAGCTGGTAGTTTCATTTTGTATTTTCTTTGGTTTATAGGTTGTATAATTTGGTTTAATTTTGCGTAGATGTTGTAATAGCCCCAATAATGAGATAATAGTGAAATATTTATTCTTTTCTGCGTACTTTAAAATTGATTAGTAAATTAGGTTCAATTTGGTAATATTAATTAAAATCAATGGTGGTGATAGATTAAATTAAGTTGCCTATAAAAATTAGGTTAGGAACACATTAAATTAGGTTTTTTTATTTATGATTGTTTGGGCTTTTATTTTCTTTTCTATATTGTTTTGGGCTCATTTGTCTCCTTTTTAGATTTAACTTATAAAATAGGTCCATTAAAATTGGTTTAAGTTTAATTAACTTTAAAATGAACTTTAAGCTCATTTTGGTTAATTTAGATTTAGGTCTACCTTCGAATTAAAATAAATTTAGAATTAGCCCACTAAATAAGCCCATTTTAAAATTAATAGACCTAAAATCACTTTAAGGTTACAATAAATTTAGAATTAGGCTCACAAATCCAATCTAATATATTTTCTTTAAAATTGATAGAGTTAGTATCATTTATTTAGAACTAAAAATAGTAGACTTAAGCTCATTTCATTAAAATAAATTTAGGCCCACCATTAGTTTTTAATTCATTTGTAAATAAAATACGTAGAATTAGCTCATTTAACTAAAATCGATGTAGAGTAGATTAACTTAAGGATGCTTCGCCTTGAATGAATGCAATATTTGTGTTCTTTTCATGCGATTAGTTGCCTTCAGAGTGCTTGTAAAATAAGGATTTAAAATGAAATTGCATATGAATAAGGAATAAGATAGTAATTCCTAAAGTAATTCTAAACAAACATGAGACTAAAAGAAGTTGGTATTCCGTGCCTAGAATTCTCTCGGTGTGGTGCTAACTCTCTTTTAGGGAATCGAGTTACCACTACTCATAAGTTGTCCCAGTTATCACCCTGGATGGTGACTCCTTATCTCCACGCTATGTCTATGTGACATGGTTAGTGTGTTTCCTATAGTCCTGAACTCAACCAGTGTCGTGATTACTAAAATTTTAGATGTGTGTATTGCAATCAAAACCCGCAAATGCATGAATCATGATTACAGTATAAAAAGTTATCATTCCCACGAAGATTGTATATTGAGTACCAATATTTTTACTTATATCTTAGCTAGTAAATTAAATAAAAGTGAATCTTGTAATAAAATAAATAAATAATCTAAATTAAATTGTAATCAAATGATAAAAAGCTTAGGGTCTAGGTTTAGTTTCACTATTTCAATCTGATCATGAACACATTGACAAACAAAAACAATGATTTCAATTAAGGGTAATTGTTCTAAAATATCAAAAGACTCTCTCGAGTTCAATTAAGCATGCAAAGAATAAAGTTTAACCTACTCTCGTGGTTAAGAAATTAATCTAAACTCATTAAGTTCCTTAACAATTAATTTACCACCATAAATCCTTGCCTACTGTCATAGTTCCTTGTAGAGCTTGCCTACTCTTATGGTCGAGTGGTCTAAGTCCTATGAGTCTTAAGCTAATAAATTCCCCTAACTCTCGTTAGTGATTCTACCTATAAATATGCAAACAAGCTAGCCAAGAATGAAAGCATACAATAAGTGCAACTCACAGAATTAACTGAAAATCAAATTAAATAATAAAACTCTTGTGTTCAATCATATCATGGAATAGTTACTCCTAACCTAAACTCTAATGGAAATTTAGCCACACATAGTTGTGGCGAAGTACACAAACATAATTAAAATAATAAAAGATGAAGAAGAAAATAAAATAAAACTCTTTAAATCTTGAATGAACCTCCTTCAATCTTGGTTTTTGCTCTTGTTCGTGCCTTCAAGTATGTGGAATTCTCCCTTAAAACATCTCTTTAACCTCCTTTTATAAGGTAGGGTTGTTAAGAGTCCTTTTTGCCCTTGAATTCTCTTTCCTTGCTAAGGTAGGAAAACCTTTAATTTCGACATGGCTTTATACACAACTTGGTTGAATGTTGTGTCACATTACATGTTGAGTTCCAAATGATCACACGATTTGAGACATGTCATGTCCAATGTTGTGTCAAATTGTCTTCCTTTCTCTTATCTTGACAGATAACCACACGGTTTTGCACATGGCTTGAGGAAGGCGTGTCACTTCTACTTTGCTCAATCCACTACATGACACGATTTGGCAAGCCATGTTGCATGTTGTGTTGATACAAATCCTCAGTCTTCTTAGATTTCCTCTTTAAACTTAACTACAAAAAAGGAAAATTTATTAATGTCAAACAAAACTTCTTCAAATATACTTTAAACAATAAAATAATAATTAAAATACTAGCATTAATATATTTCCTATTTAGCCTTAAATTCTACCCAAATAACATTATTTATTGATTCAAAAGTCATTAAAATTCAGCTTAGAAATATGTAAATATTACATACATCAAATTCCCTCACACCAAAGTTTTGCTTGTCCTCAAGCAAAAATCAAATTTAGAAATTTAAACACTAGCTCAACTACAACCAAAGACTTATAGCTTCTAAGACATGCAAACCGATAACACCGAGATTGAAAATTGTTTACTAAAGAAGATAATCAGACAAAAATTCATCATATATGAACAATTTACTAGTCACAACCCAAGCACATAACTCTTTGAAATCCAACGAACATAACTCTAAAAGAGAAACATCGAGGTCTATAACTCTTTAAAACTTTGGCTGTGAATGCGTTTTACGTTCTGTTTGACAACATCTTTTCTTTTTTTTTTCTTGGTGAGTGCGTTTTATGCTCCATCTCACCCCCCCTATTTTTTTACTCTCAAATAAATTCTTTCCACTCTTATTTATCCCCCACTGTTCCCGTATTACTAAGCGTAGATATTGCCAAGTGGGCCCTTTGGATACTCTTACTCTAATTAGAGCATTGGAGTATATTAAGAGCATAAAAAAATTTTGGATTTAAGTACTACTCTTACTTAAGAAAAGAAAGTATATATATATGTGTGTGTGTGTATTTTAACTACAAACAAAAATGCATTCTATCCCAAAATCATGTTCAAAGTCAATCTTCCAAGTTCATGCTTAGGTTATAAAAACTAAATTTTTTATACATAACGACCATGTACAACCATCTTAATTAATAAACCATTCAACATTTCAATAATTGAATAGAAAAACAAGCTCATTCAATATTGCTCTCTAATTGCAATTGAACATCAATTTTGCAAAACGAAACTAGAAAAGGTTTTAAAGACAAGCTAAGCAAAAATATGGGGAAATCGAGTTGAAAATTAATGAACTCTGAATAATCACCTAATATATATATTATAGTTATTATATATGTTTTTTTAAAGAATAAACAAAAAGCATAAAGTAAATGACAATGAACTCTAATAATATGAAAACCAAAAGAAAAGAGAATGATAAAGACACTCCCCCCTACACCATCCATGTCATTGTCCCCAATGACTAAAACGCATGTAAAAATAAAAATAAAGAGGAATAGAAAAGAAGAATATTGCCCTGAAACTTGTAGTCATCTGATAGCTTAAAAGGAGTAAAAAATAAAAGAACTAAAAAGATAATTATCTAAAATACAAACTACAGAAGTTAAATGCATAACATCCTTAAACAAAATAAAGAAAAGAAATAAAAGAAAACAACATTAAACGTCCTAAAAAATAAGAAAGTAAAAGAAAAATAACAAAAGCAAATAACATCAGTCATCCATAAGATCAAAATCATCGTAAGCAGCTGGATCATCTTAAAGTTCAAAATCAAAATCATCATGGTATGTCGTGTGACGATCTGCTTAAAGTTCAAAATTTGAACTTTCGATAAGACACGACATGGTGGAATACCGTGTTGGGTTCAAGTTTGTTGGAAATAGGGGAAACATAGTTTTGACAAACCGTGTGGGAAATCGTGTGCCTATCTGTTTGAAGTTCAAAATTTGTACTCTTGATGAGACACGACTTGTGGATGTCGTGCTCAATGTCGTGTGAGGTTCTAGCATCTACAATTTTTGAAATGAATTTCGACATGGCATTACAATGCCATGTTGAACCTCGTGCTGAAAAAAGGTGAACGTGACATAGCTAAAGAAAGATGTGTGGAATGTCGTGTCAGGGGGAAAAGAAAGGCTCATGATACAACATAGTTTTCCTCTAACTGTGACCCATAGTGTGTTGTGATATAAAAGTTAGGTTTTGTCATCAACATTACTTATCCAAACTGTGTTACAAGTCATATGGGCTATGGGTGTTAAAAAAAAAACATCACATGGCATTGGACATGGCTTACATGAAACCATGTCCTTACAAAAGAGAATTTTTTAAACAAAATCATACCCGGACACAACTTGGTGTTTTACCATGTCACATGTTGTGTTGATTATGCAACTCTTTAATCCATAGCTCTAATCACCACTTCCTTATGTATAGGATCCTGAATGAAGAACATCATTTGTGAATGGAAAAAAAATAAAGAAATTAAAACACAAAAATCAATGAAAATAAAAGAAAAATAAAAAAAAAGTTTAGAAGATGTTGGGTTGGCTCCCAATGAGCACTAATTTAAGGTCATTTAGCTTGATCGAGTTCCCATTTAATCATAGGGGGGATTAATTAAAGAATAATCTTCCCCCACTTGAGCTCTCTAACTTGACACTCTGAAAGAAGACAAAAAATTCTTAAAATTTAGATCCTTTATAGCACTTTTAATTCACCACTTTTTAGTATCTTTCTCTTGAGGCCTCTTTTTCTTCCTAACTTTCTTAGTTGCTTTCACTTTCTTAATATCATGAATGGGGCATGTTTTAAGTGGCTCTTTAGGAACTTATGAAAGAACATTTTTAGCACAATCCTCAACTGCATCCACCTGAAAATAAGAAGTCATTGATGGGGATTGTTGTGGCTTCTTGAAGACATCAAACTCCACTTTTTCTTATCCTATCTCTAAAGTATTTTTTCCATGTTTGACGTTAATAATGGCACCAGTGGTAGCAAGGAAAGGACGCCCCAAAATTATTGGAATTTAACGGTCCTCTTCCATCTTCAAGATGATAAAGTTTCCCGGCATATAATAGTCTTTAACTTTAACGGGCACATCTTCTAAGATTCCATATGGATAGATGATGGATCTATCTGTAAGTTGTAGTGACACCATTGTTGGTTATGGTTCTCCTATATTCAAATGCCTGTAAAAAGAGAGAGGCATTATGCTCACATTCGTACCCAAATCACATAAAGATTTACCTATAAACTCATTCCCAATAATGCAAGGGATAGTGATACTTCCTGAATCCTTAAGCTTTTATGGAAGCTTATTTTGAATGACTGCACTGCACTCTTCATTGATAGGAATGGTCTCACGATCTTCCCACTTTCTTTTGTTTGCAATGATGTCTTTTAGGAACTTTACAAAGGCAGGCATCATATTGATTACATCCAAAACTGGTATATTGAGCTTTAGCTGCTAAAATGCCTTCATGAACTTGTCAAATTGCTTATCTAACCTTGATTTTTATTACGTTTGAGGGAAAGGTAACAGTGGAGTCTTTATAGGTACTTTCTTCTTGTCTTCTTTCTTCTTTTTGACCTCTTCAGTTTTTTCTCCTCTTCTTGTGTGTCCTTTACAACCTCTTCCTCTTCCTTTTTGGTCCCCACCTCAAGTAGTTGCCTTCCACTTCAAAGCATTATTGCATTGCTCCTTTGTTGCCTTTGAGGGAAAGGTAGTGGTAGAGTGATAGTTTTAGGCACCTCTTATTTCTTTGATTCCTTAACATATTTTTCTTCCTTATGGACATTCCTTGCAACTTTTTCTTCTTCCTTTTTGATTCCCACCTCGGGTAGTTGCTTTTCACTTCGAAGCATTATTGCATTCACTTGCTCTCTTGGGTTCTTGGGTTGACTAGGAAGTTTACCTGATTGTCAAAAATTAGAGGCACTAGCTTGTGAAGCAATTTGATTCTCTAACATCTTTCCATGTGTAAAAAGTTGACTAATTTGAGATGCTTGGGCTGTAAATTGAGATGTAACTTGAGATGTTAGATTTGTGATAGCCTTATTTTGCTCCTCTTAAATTTTAAGAAACTTCTCCATCATGTTCTCAAGGTTAGGTTTATTCTCATGTTGTTGATGGAAAGTATTCTTTTGTTAGAAGCCAGGTGGGGGCTGCTTGAATCCTTAGTTGACATCTTGCACTTCCCCTTGATTAGACCATAAAAAATTAGGTTGATTCGCCATCCCAAATTGTATATGTTGGAGTAGGGGTTCCCTTGTCCTCTTTGATTGTTGTTTAAAGCATAGACTTGCTCGATTGAAGTTTTTGGAGAGTAAAAAGTCCTTTGACACTCCATTGTTGAATGGTCTCCTCCACATTGTTCATATACACAAAGACATAGGATTGGGTGCCTTGGTTGTAGCTTCTAATTTCTTTGTGAGCATGTCTATCGTTGCATTTAGAAGATTCTAGCAACTCTGTTTGGTGCACTTTTTTCCCCATGCCATTGATAATTGTTAGATGTAACAGTTTCAAGTATATTGTATGCATCGTCAGATGTCTTGCCCATGAATGAGCCTTCAGCTATAGCATCTATAGTGATCCTCATTGGCTCGGAGAGTCCTTGGTAGAAGGTCTGAATGAGCAGCCATTGTGAAACTCCATGACGTGGGCATTGACGTTGTATGTCCTTGAATCACTCCCATGCCTCATATAAAGATTCATCATTATGTTGAGTGAAGCTTGTAATTTCTTACATGAATTCTGCTATCTTACCAGGTGGGAAATACTTGCCCAAAAATGCCTTAGATAACAAATCCCAAGAGGTGATGAATTGTGGTGCTAGAGAGTGCAACCACAACTTGGCTTTGTCCTTCAAAGAGAAAGGGAATAGCATAAGCTTTATTACATCCGGACTAGCCCCATTCATTTTGAAAGTGTCATAAATCTCTAAAAATTGAGCTAAATGGGCGTTAAGATCTTCACTTAAGAGCCCTCCAAATTGGAATTGTAAGACCATTTGAATAATTGCTGGTTTGATCTCAAAAGTGTTAGCATCCACGTTTGGCCTTACAATGCTACTTCGGTTGTCTCCGGGTAAGGCATATTGAATTCTTGAATAGCGCAATTCCTAGCTAGTTGTGCCTTTTGATTTTCGGTCATTGTTTGCTTGTCTTTTTTCATGCTTTTCCAATCTAATTTTTCTTGCATAATTTTTTGATTTCAAGGTTGATCTTCTCTAAGTTTGTCCCCTTAGATCGAGTGTTCATAAACTAGCAAAAATTGCCTAAAAAATCAATAAGCAAAATAAGTAAGATTTAAAGAAAGATCACTAATTTAAGAGAAGTAAAAATTAAATTAATATCAATATTGTCAGTCCTCGGCAACGGCGCCAAAAACTTATTGCGTTTAAAACCCGTAAGCACATGGATCATGATTGTAGTATAAAGTGTTATTGCTCCCATGGAAATTGTATATTGAGTACTAATATTTTTACTTATAGCTCAGATAGTAAATTAAATAAAAGTGAATCTTGTCGTAAAATAAACAAACAATCTAAATTAAATTGTAATCAAATGATAAAAAGCTTAGAGCCTAGGTTTAGTTTCATTATTCCAACCTGATCATGAATACATTGACAAACAAAAATAATGATTTTAGTTAAGGGTAATTATTCTAAAATACCTAAATACTCTCTCTAGTTCAATTATGTATGCAAAGATTAAAGTTTAACCTACTCTCGTGGTTAAGAAGTTAATCTAAACTCATTAAGTTCCTTAACAATTAATTTAAGACTGTAGACCCTTGCCTACTGTCATGGTTCCCTGTTGAGCTCGCCTACTCTTGTTGTTGAGTGGTCTAAGTCCTATGAGTCCTAAGCGAATAAATTCCCATAACTCTCATTGGTTATTATACCTATAAACATGCAAACAAGCTAGCCAAGAATGAAAGCATACAATAAGTGCAACTCATAGAATTAACTGAAAATCAAATTAAATAATAAAACTCTTATGTTCAATCACATCATGAAATAGTTACTCCTAACCTAAACTCTAATGGAAATTTAGCCACACATAGTTGTGGCGAAGCACACAAACATAATTAAAAGAATAAAAGATGAATAAGAAAATAAAATAAAACTCTTTAAATCTTGAATAAATCTCCTTCAATCTTGGTTTTTGCTCTTGTTCGTGCCTTCAAGTATGTGGAATTCTCCCTTAAAACATCTTTTTAACCTCCTTTTATAAGGTAGGGTTATTGAGAGTCCTTTTTGCCTTTGAATTCTCTTTCCCTGTTAAGGTAGGAAAACCTTTAATTTCGACTTGGCTTTAGACACGGCTTGGTTGAATGTTGTGTCACATTGCGTGTTGAGTTCTAGATGATCACATAGTTTGAGACAAGTCATGTCAATGTTGTGTTAAATTGTCTTCCTTTCTCTTCTCTTGGTGGATAACCACACGGTTTTGCATATGGCTTAAGGAAGGCATGTCACTTCTACTTTGCTCAATCCACTGCTCGACATGGTTTGGCAAGCCATATTGCATGTTGTGTTGACACAAATCCTCACTCTTCTAAGATTTCCTCTTTAAACTTAACTACAAAAAAGGAAAATTTATTAATATCAAATAAAACTTCTTAAAATATGCTTTAAATAATAAAATAATAATTAAAATACTAACACTAATATATTTCCTATTTAACCTTAAATTCTACCCAAATAACAGTATTTATTAATTCAAAAGTCATTAAAATTCAACTTAGAAATATTTAAATATTACATACATCAATGCGCTAAATCCCACCGTCTATAATGGCAACTCCAATAGGGATAAGAGATATTAATTTTACTTGTGTTCTTTAGAATTATTTTATTCTTGCATTCATTTCTGCATGTCCCTATTAGCCGATGACATTAGTTTATGGTTCCATGATTCCACTAGCTTCATGGGATTGTAAATTGGCTAACCATCACTCTTAGCCTCAACTCGATTCAAAAGAGACTACTGGGCTTATCTAATCAGAGTCTGCAACCCAAGTCTAAAAGGGGTAGTCTTCTCTCAAGTTTGCAAAGGATATTAGGCCCCTCTGACCTTGGCAACTCAAGTCCTAAATGAGGGCATCTTGCTAAAGGAACCTTAACTTTTTCATCAGACTAAGCTCATGTGGTGGCCTAGTAACTTACCCTGGGATTATCCAAATTGCTTATGTTTGTTGCCATGAGGTATTTCTATCTATAAAGGCCTAAACCCATACTTTAGAAGCCCATTTGGGCTAATAAAGATTAGACTTTATTTTTTCTATACTTTTTATTACTTTGAGAGATTTGGCATGTGCGTTAGATCTTGATATCCTCAATTGCTATTGAGGCCAAGACCAAAAATCCCAAAAAAAGAGACTTGCCATTGAATTATGTATAGGAGGAATAAGGTTGGAAGAATGTAAGTTGTATATACTTGACTTTGTTACTTGACCTTGCATAACATGTGCATCATGCATACACGCATGTATGCATTTCATTCATCATACTAACACCTTATTTTACAGTGATCATAGATTCATCTAGGTCTTCTTATGTTTAAAAACAAAGAGGTGGCAGACTTGAGAGAACCATTTTAAGTCCTAGTTCCATGGCAAAAGAGATCCTTCACAATTTGGAAAAGAGTCCTAATAACCCACTCTACTTAGAAGCACCACTAATTCTAACCAATTATACAGTTGAAGAAATGGAACAACAGGGAGGAAATTGGACTTTAAAAGGCATCAAAGGAGCATTGATGATGACATGAGGGCCATAAAGCAAGATGAACTAAGACATGCCTTAGCCAGGATAATGCCACCTTCTACAGCTGAACCAGCACCTGCTGCTGCAATACCTCATACTACTATTCCACTTATTATGGATGCTCCACTTACTGTTGCCATTCTTGTCGATAATGTTAGGGGTCAACCATTGAATGCTGTTAGAAATATACCTTCTACGGAAGTGAAGTTGGAAGACGTTGAGAACTACATGGTAGAGAAAGCAAAAAGGGAGTCGCTTGAGCTAGTTCAAGATCATGAGTCCAAGCAGATGTAAAGAAAATGTCTAAAATAAAAGAGCTGATAAAAGGACAAGGAATGGGTTATTCATTTGATTTTGATGATATGTTATGCATTGAAGGTGATAAACTGCTAGACAAGTTCAAAATGCCTCTGCTATAGAAGTTCAATAGTTCTGGAGATCTGAGGATACACCTTAGCTAGTACACAACTACTATAAGCACCACTAAAGCTCCATTATCTGTGGTCACAAAGTTGTTTATGTTATCCTTGGAGGGTATTGCAGTGAACTGGTATCATAGGTTGGAGAAGTCTATTTGAGTTGACTGGAGAGAATTATGCACTGCTTTCCTAAAGTAGTATGATGACAACACCAAGCTAAAAATGTCTATTAGGGATCTAAAGCTAACTAAGCAGAAACCAAACAAGTCAATTTCGGACTTTTTAACTAGATTCATGAATAAGGCAGGATTATTGAAAAATAAGCTCGCTCAAAAGGATCAAGTTAGGATGATTATTCAGAATGTGTTACCTAATTTAGTCGAAAGGTTACAAATGATGAACCCTAAGTCTTTTATAGACCTATATGATGATGGGTTGCAAACTGAGGAAATTGAAAATAAAAAAAGGAAAACTACTAGAACCATTAGAATGAGAAACTATCAAACAAGGGGCAAAAAACAAGGAAGCACTAGCCAACTTGTGGATGTTCATGCTGTCCAACAACCGAGGAGATTTTTAAATTTCAACTAACCCTTATCAAAAGTCCTAGAGTGATTAATGCAGGGCTTGCTTCGACCCTTAACATACTCCAAACCACTAAACCCAAATGTCCCAAGCTATGACCCAAGCAGTTACTTTAAATTTCACTAAGTCATTGACCATTCCACAAACACTTGCATCTGCCTTAAACATGAAATCTAAAACCTTATAGACTCTAGCAAGATCATAGACCCTAAAAAAAAAAATCCAAACCCTTTCCCAAACTACCAAAATGTACCACCCCCAACAACCATGATGATCAATTCAGGAGTTAGTGAGGAAGAAGTGTTAAGCTCCTTTGAGAACCTAGACCTTCAAACCAATAAGAAATCTCTTGATGCCCCTAAGGAAGTTAAAGATCTTTTAGGACAGCCCTCAGGTAAATTTGACAACAAGGTGTTTTACTCTAAACCACCTTCCTATGATATACCCATTGAGTCAATTGTGACTAGAGGATGGAATAATGAGTTCGATGATGATGAGCCATTAAGAAAGAAGAATCAGTGACTCCTAAACAGCCACAAAGAGGAGTTGAAGATCTGTTGGGCCAACCTTCAGGCAAGTTTGATTATATGGTGTTTTATACCAAGCCACCTTCCTATGATATACCAATTGAGTCAATTATGCCTATGGGATGGGGTGATAAGTTTAATGATGAAAAGTTATGGAGTAAGAAAGAAACTTACATGGTTGAGGTATGGAAGGATGGATTGAACCATTGGCATAATTAACATATGATATAACTCTAAGGATGAAGATATTGAAAGTAAAAATGTGTGGATTGATAATCCAGAAGTGAACCGTGTTACTAGAAGTGGTAAGGGTTATAAACCATCTGAAAAGAAAGTAGAGAAAGTAGTAAAGAGAGGAAGTAGATGAAAAGGAAATGATTGATGAACAAAATATGACTTAATTCTTGTACAGCTTAAGAAAGTAAAGGCAAATGTGAGCATTTGGGAGCTCTTGATGCACTCCAACAACCGTAGAAAGGCTCTTGTTAAGGCTTTGACTAAAATGAGCATTGAAATTGTTGCTACTTCTAAGGCTATGATAGCAAAAGTGACAAGAAACAAGCATGGGGTGTGTAAGCACCCAATTTCGAGATAATTAGGGCATGAATGCGACAGAGGACTCGATGATGAAAATAGACTGTGAAATTAGATTTATTGGATTTGATTTATTGGTTTTAAACTAAATTGTAAATTATTTTTAGGAACTATTATTTTTATTTTAATTATTGTTGTTATTAATTTTTTATATATATATATAGATTTTCAAAAAAAAAATTTAAGTTTTTTTTCTAAAAAAAAAAGAAAGAAAGTGAAGAATGGGCCGTAGGCCCATTCATCACCAATTTGTAGGAAGATGGCCATATCGCCATCTTCCGTTTTTAACTGTGTTTACTTTTTTTTTTATCTACATTTCCGGTCGGAAGTCGAAAAAAAAAAATTTGAAAATGCAGTAAAAAACGCAAGATGGCCATAATGTCCATCTTGCCTTTCA